>RJWH01001150.1:0-182500 GCA_004363575.1 Solenodon paradoxus | reverse complement strand
AATGTTGCAAAAGGAAACTAGAAAACTATTCATTACTAAAACACTATCTTTAGGGAAGAGTGAATTGTAACCTGTTGCATATTTATTGAGTAGCTATAGTGTTTTTTCTTTCGTCATGTTTTAAAATTATAAACTTTTTTTTCTAGACAGTTTATTATTGTCTGTTTTTTATTGTGGGAGAAAAAACATTAGAATTAGATTCGGGATAGTCTTTTAAATACTTTATGATTGCTAGTACTATACATTAAATAAAAATATAGAGATGCTATTTTTTTTATTTGGTCAAAGAGTACAAATCAGATACATAAAAGAAATGCCGACTTTCTAGGAGTTTCAAAATATAGCACATTCTTGAACATGTTTAACATTAGTAACCATAGTTATTTAAATTATTACTATCAAGCAATTTTATAGAATTTGAAAAGTTTTTATATTTAGGAATTTAAACTTCAGTGAAGTGAGAAAGTGAATTGATAGTACATTTGATTGGAGCAGCACTGCGTTAGGCATTGTGAAGGTTTAAGTGAGCATAACAGTAAGCCCACATCTGCATGTGGTACATTCAGATGCCTCATCGGGCCAGTTCTGTCTGCTCTCCCTGATTTGCCCACCCTCTTGCCCCCTCCTTTTCACAAGTTCATATTTTGTAGTTTTGCTGATATATTTATACCCTTTATTGTATCAACTCAGGCAAGTGAGTGGCTTTATTTTTTTATCATACATATTTTATATTAGGAGCTGTTAAAATTTCACTTCAGCAGACATTCCTTTCATATACCAAGTGTTAGAAATAAATACATAATAAGTACATGGTTCTTATCTATAAGATGATCAGATTCTAAAGGGAAAAACAAGTACAGGAAACCACAAAAGACAACACAACAATAAAAAATAAGACTCAATTTACATGGAGGGTCAAATTAGTATCAATATTCTCTACTTTTTCCCTCACACTGTTTATGGTTAATGCATTTTCTTTCCTCAAAAGTAGCTGCAAAGTCTAGAAATAGCCTTATGAAAATCACCTTTTCAAGGCAAATGTCTTAATGATAATCTTTTTATTAACATATCTTAATGTACTTGCTGGATAGTGGATGCATGCTATTTGATTTTTTTTATTTTGCCATTTATAGTACAGAGCACTCCTTTTCTAAGTTAAAAAGAGTGTATAATAGTTGCTGAATAACTTTGGAAGTATTTTCAGAATGAGAAATAGTTGCCCCCAGGTGCCCTTGTCTTCTGCTGTGTGAAATTCTAACACTCTAGTTTGGAATGTGTGCTATAGAGAATTCTATAGTTAGATGTTTTAAGTTTTAGCCAACTTATTTTTTAAACGTGTTTTGTTTTGAAAAATTTACAAGAATTCTTGTCAAGGAAAAAATCGACAAGATTGTAAACTTGTCAGCCGCGTTCTCAACATCTTGCTCTTCTGAGCAGAGTGAGGAAATAGAGGAATTGAGGTTTCATAGATGTCTCATTGCACATATTGCAATAAACAGCTATAGAATTATATCGTGAAATCAACTATCCTCACGTGCAGTGTGATCAGGTTGTTACTATGGTAACATTTCCATTTGTGAATTTTCGTAGGTGAAATTTGTAGTCATCACATCATATCATTGGCTTTTGATTTTTCATGTAAATAAATTGCTGTGCCACCCACATGCTATTAAGTGGCACCAGTCATAGCACTTAACTACCACCCATACGCTCTAGCCTAGGGGATCAAATACAGGAAAATGAAAGAAATGAGGACGTTTTGCAAAATTACTTTTTAAGACTGTCTAGATGTTGCTGGTAAAATTTTAAATGTTTTTTAAGAGGAGTAAGAACATTACTAGTACTCTTGAGGTGCTTTACTTTTGTAAATATGTGATATGAAATGGCTTGGGGTGGTGACACAAGGAAGTATTTAACTTAGTGAAATGGGTGCTAAATGACTAACACAGAAGTAATGACCCTTCAGAACCCTAGGTGATTCATTTTGAAAACTGTCTCCTTTGTTTAACCTTGTTAACGATTTTGAATTTGTTCTATTTTCAGATATTTAAAAGTTGCCCTCCTTATTTCACTTCTGATTATAAAATCAGAATCTAATATTTTAGATGAACTTGGACTAAAATAGCCTATAATGTTCCCTTGTATCAATTACTGTATTCTAGTGAAGATCCCTACTGTGTTTGTTTTGTTTTGCTTCCTAAAGCCCCCTGCTGCTGTTGATTACACCTAGATCTGCTCCTGATTGGAACTGTTAAAAGGCAGAGACAGTGTGGCTGGTTGCTGAGTCATTTAATTGTAGGACTAATAAGAGATGTTCTCTCTGGGACCTAAAAGAAGTAGTGACACTAGGATATTATGTATAAAGTAGCAAGAAATATTATTTTGCACATTAATAATTGTTGAAGGTGTGAAATTTATTTGCTTAGTCAATTGTTTACTTCTAGCATAATAGAGGAATATCAGCAGGGTGGTTGGATTTCTAAACTGATTGCTCAGAGGTAGGGAAAAGGTAGGAGAAATTCTAGAGAAAATTTACTGCTAACAATTATTTTTCCCTGTCAATTTAATATTATTGACTTTTATAAACATACAACAAATGGGTAAGTATATATATATTTGCATACACATATACATGTACATATATATACTTAGTAATTTAGTAGTTCGCGACATTGGATAATAAAACAGCAAGAGATTGAAAGTTAAATTATATTTGTAATTGAGGCCATGTTTGTAAGTTCAGTGTACAGTCTAAAATGAAATTGTATAAGCAATAACTCCCTTATGAAGTTTACATAAAAGTTGGAATTTAGAGATGGGCTTTTCACAAGAGTCATGGGTATTTTATGAGACATTCACTGATCAAGAGCAGCTATCAATTTGTATGCTCACTACTTCAAAATTTGAGGCAATTTACCCTGTGCTGGACTTAGTGAGAGGTTGTTTTGAGGTGGCATGGTTACGTACTGTATGGCATTGTTATGAGACTGTATGATAATGCTACCTCTTTTGTTATAAGTAGTGGCCTGTTATTTTTTAAAGATACTTCCTTTTTCTAGGTGTACACTATTCAAGGCACTTGTTCAGTTTTGTATACATTTCTTGGATGTATGGAGACTCTAACTTGAGTTAGGAAAAAACTAGTGTTCTCTAAACAATTTGTTGCAATATTTGGATCAGGGAAATGACATGCAGGTTGCTGTCAGGTAGGGTGCTACCTTTGTGCGTATAATGGGTCAGAGAGAAAGGTCACAGAGACAGCTTGTGCTAAAGACTACGCAGCAGCTAAGGAATGCTGTAATTGGAGTGGCGGTGATGGAAATGAAATAAAATCAATGTTGTTCTGTTAGTTTTTGTTAGTCACTTATGAATCAATTAAACTTTGAAAAAATTGCTGAAATCTTTAATAAGTAATGAATATTCCAGTCTTCTTAAGTAATAAACCCTTAGACTAAGATCCTTAAAGGCAAATATTAGTCATTTTTATGGCCTCATCACTTGACACAATATATTGCCTATTTATAGTAGTTGTTCAATCTTTTAACATGGAAGGAACGTAAATTAAACAGAAAACTCCTATATTTATTTGCTAGGACCTCCATAGCACAGTATCACAAATTGAGTGGGTAAAACATGCTTTGCTCACAGTTTGGGAGGTTAAAAGTCTAAGATCAAGCTGTTGGCAGCCTTGGGTCTTTCTGAGGACTGAGGAGGAAGGAAAGATCTGTTATAGGCCTCTCTCCTTGGCTGGTAGATGGCTCTCTTCCTCTGCCTTTGCATTCTCTTCCCTCATTTGATTTCCAAATCTTACCTCTTATAAGACTAGCATTCATATTGCATATTAGGGCCCACCTTGATAGCATTATAACTCTATTTCTTCCTTAAGGTTCTGTCTCCAAATAAGGTTACACTCGGAAGTACTGAGTGATAGTACTTGAACATATGAATTTTAGGGGGTTTGTAATTCAACTCAGAACACCTCTGTTTAAAACAAGTAACAGTGTATATAGGCCAGTGACTAATTGAAAATTAAATGTGGTCATCCTACAGTTAATGTCAGCATATGGATCCACAGCTGTATCTCTTTGTAATTAATATGATGTGATGTAATTTTCACCTCTCTTACTTTGTTTTTCTTCTGCTTCTATCTGTAATTTGATAGCTAATCTTGTAATCTTGTACTGGTTTCCATCTAGTAGCATAAATAGGAGATGGGAGAGGCTATGTTTAAAAGTACAAAAGAACTAAATTTCTTCTCTATCCCTTTATTTCACTTATTTAGAAAATTCTAATTCATCATTCGCCCCTGTGGACTAGAGTTTAAGTTTTCAGAACAGAAGCATTATCTGCATATTATTGTTAGTACCTGGGTTACATGTTCAATGTTGTGCAGGTGGGTTGTTCGCTGCCCTTCTGATCAGGTAGTCATTTATCCAGAACAGATAGTGCAGCCTTACCTGGGAATTAACTGCTAAAGAAAAGCAAGTTTGCACACCCCGGGCTCAGTGATTAAGCCCTTGTCCGGGGCGCGGTCCACGCGCCATCACTGACCCGGGTTTGCATCTCAGGGCTGGGCGGAAACAGCTAACAGGATCTGCTAAATAAAACGCTTCTCCTTTCTCTTCCTTTTTGCCTGCTGCCTGCCTCCATTCCTTCCTGCCTGCCTTTCTTCCTTTTAAAACAGAAAAAAAAAAAATAAAAGCGAGCTCTTAGACTCTACTCCAGATCTATTGATCAGGAGTTCTGAGGAGAAGTTCAGGTACCTTGCAAAGTTAGACCTTCAGGCCGCACTGCTGTGCATTAATATTTGAAAAGCGCTTGACTGACTCTACCTATCATACCTAATTGTATTGTTTTCACTAATTATACAGGTTTGCAGTTACATTTTTTTCCTTTTCTAATATTCTTTTGATTATGTTATCTAATATCAAGACTTTGATTAGGATTGTCAATCAAAATAATTACATTATTTTTATAGGAAACCATTAATCACTGCTGTTGGTTTATTGTATATTTCTAGAAATGTTTTGTGCACATGAAAGCAGATATGCAGTTGTATGTAAATGTCTGCATCTGTGTGTCTGTCCATTCATCTTCACTCGTTTTACTCCCTCTGTGGATAGTAACATAGGGTCTTGCTATTTTTACTTATCCTTGAACTTGTGTAAGTTTTTCTGTATCAGCATATCCTTCTTTTGTGTGGTAGTTTTCCTTTTAAATAGCTATATAGTAATAATAGTGTGTGCATGCATAGTAATGTACCTAGCAAGTCCCCAAATGGTGGACATTTATGTTGGTTTCCACATTTTCTATTCTAAAATAGCTGTGAGGAGTACTTGTGTATATATAAATAATTGCACGTATGTATAGGTTATTTATAGCATACGTTTTAAGAATGTAATTACAAGGTCAAGATGTCACACATACACAAACAGACTCATAATTTTGATAGTTATTTCTAAATTGACCTCCATCGAGGTTACAGCTATGTATACTCCCTTTCACTGTGTTTTTAAAAATGTGTTTTTTACGTTATATTTTTCAAGTTAAAACTTCGATGTCTTTTAGCAAACGGTATATAAAGACTGCTAGAGAGCTTTTTACATTTAAGTTATTTTTGAGAAACTTCTTGATGCATAAATTCTAGCTGGGATTGAAGATTGTCTCTGCTACTCCGAAGTAAATCTACATTTAGTGATTCATTAAAAAGTGACTTTTGCGTATCTGGAAAGACGTCTTTGAGACAGGTTTGGTTTACTGACAGCGAGCGCTTGGACGGTCTGTAAATGTGGGGGTTATTTGAGCTACTGCATATGTAGTTGTTTAAAAATTTATGATTTTTTTTTGGTAACCGCCATAATGTTTTTAATTAAAACTCTTTTTAGGTTTTTCGCTTACACAGTATTATTGCTTTATATTGTGTTCATCATTTCAAAATCTGAAATGAAGCAGTAGTGAGACAGGCTGCATTGGGGTTTTTGTGTGTTTTTAAAAACATTATATACTTCCCCCACCATTTTTTTTAACGCTCTTTTAACTTAAAACTACTAAACAGATTTTTATTTTAATCTTTGGAACAAAAAATGTTCTCTTGGGCTGATACCAGTCTTTCCATGCCAAGGTACAGACCGGAATCTATTTTTATAGGCCAAGATACAAACCTCTGAAAACCAGAGTTTATAATGGAAACATTGACAGGCCCTTAACTCTCAAGGCACACATGGCACTGCTGAAATCACAAGGTGCACAGCACAAGGTTTCCCAGACAGGGCGAACATTGAAATTTTCAGTCACTGTACAGTCAGATGCCTTTCACCCAGCATTGAGTAAGCGTCACGTGCAAATGGCGCCATGTTAGGCACCGTGAAAGTGCCTGTATGAGCCTGACTCCTGGACTGTGAATGTTCGTACCCAAGCACATAAAACCGGGAAACCCTGGAATAAACCTGTTGGGAGATGGCGGCGTGAGTGGATTTGGAGAGAGATAAGTGAACTTCTCCTCTCTAGATGCAGTTTGCAATTCAGCCCTGAAAACCCTGCATGTCTTTGCATGTAGGTCATTCCACATGTGTTCTTGTTCATGTATTAGGACAAAGCAGGTAAAACTAATTGCTCTTCATTTTAATCATTTCACTGAAGAAAGTGTAAACTTTTTATTATTACGTAGTCAAGGAAGCTTGGTATCAAGGAATTAGGTGCATTGAAAACAGCATATTTCTTCCTCTCTGAGGGATACTTTCTAGGGAAAAATCAGAAGTAGCCTTTTTCAGAGACCACATACTTAGTTTTATTTGATAAAGAAAAATGGAAACAGCACCAAGTGCTTGAATTAATGTCCTTTTAGTTTCATTTTCATTTAAGTAGGACTAGTTATCCTACCATTACTTAATTATTGTCATCAGTTAACACCAAATGAATTAACTCTACTGTGTATTAGTTTCACTTTAAAGGGAAAACATGCCTTAGAACTTGTCAGATACCTATATGGGAAAGTATTAAAATGGTTTGAGATATACAGTTAATTTGAATGTTCATGAAGGGCTGGGTTCTTACACTTGTCACACCAACATTGTCTGCTCTCTTTCTGCCTTTGCTTTGTCTTGTTAAATGCTGGAGAGATGTGGAGGTGTTATGTCAGAGATGTTATCTCAGAAGAATTGTGAAGTGTTAGGGAAAACCAGTATCTTGTGGGAAGATAATGAAGTGATAGTTTGTTGCTACAGATTTTGCAAGTGTTGCCAGAAGGAATAGGTAAAGGGAAGATGTTAATTTGAATCTGAATCAGGTATTGTGTTCAGGTTTAAATTATCCTTATCCATTGACCTATATCCATATATATTTAAGAAGATTTAAATGAATGATGAGCGAATCAGTGAAGGGATGAAAACAGTAAAAGAAAAAATTTTTTTAAATGGTTATGGAATTTAAAATGAAAAAGATAGGAGAGATGCTTCTTGTCCTTAAGTATGTTTTGTGTATCATACTGGCTTTTCATTAATGAAGAGAATATGGATATTTTTGAACAATTTAATATTTTTTAGCTTTGATTTTCTTCTCTTAATGTTAAAAACAATGCTTTTGTATTCAAAAAGATGGAGCATTTATAAATATGTTACTTAAATCTGTACAGTTGTACTAATTTCACAATAGGGTACCCTCATTCTGTTTTTGCTTTCTTGATATATTTTTTTTTTTTTTTAAACCTCCCATCTACTTCTCTTTGCCTAGTTATAGGAAACCTCACCACAGATTTAAGAAAATAGCATTGTTCTTTGATTACACAGATGAAATATAGAATCACCTCACATTTTAGAAGTGCCATATTATGGAGGCATTTAATATGAGGTGAAATTAAGAGGGTGTGTGTGGTGTGTTATGTGCATGTGCTTGTGTGTGTTTATGTGTGTGTACAGAAACCAGAGATACAGCTAGATACTGACTTCGCAGGTTTATAGAGTTATACATTTTATGAATTGTTCTAGAAACAAAAGTACAGCATAAGCATAATATGACATGAAACTAACCCAAAGACATGCTATGGCTGACTTAACTTTGCCTTTGGTAGTTCACATTCATTGAGGACTGAGAGGACTGGTAAATACTGAAGACTTGTTGACATATCAGGCAGTTCACCAGGTGTGCTCCATACTGACTGTTAATGTAGTAGTCCAAACCAATCTGCACTAGCAGTTTCTCACCCAAATAGATTTTAGGAAGGCAGTATTTTTAATCAGTGAAAGAAGAAACTATTTTGTGTTGAATATTTTTTGCTTTCTTTGTATATTGTCTTTAATAAATCATCTTAATATTTTTATATTTTAATTGTAGGATAAAAACAGATTTAAGAATTATTGGAATGTAGATAGAAATCTGCTTCTCAGTAAAAAGTTTAAGACGGTTTTGGAACCAAGGTAAATAACTAGAGGACATTTTCTGCTTGCTTAGTTTTCAGGAAAATATAAGTATTTCATGAAAAGATAAGTATAAGGTAAGAGGTTTAACCAGTGAATGATATTTTATGTCTAATTTTGAAAAACACAAGAGTATCTTGTATAAACAGAGATTGAAGAGGCAGTGAGAAGGGTTAATTCCCATGCTTATTCCTCTTCAATTGTTTTATTTCCTTTCTTGTGACTGAAATCGAAATTGTGGTTACTCCCTTTAAAGAGAGAAATGAGCTCTCATTGCTTTTCTTTGCCCATGAGTATAGTTGTAGCATCAACCTCCTACCCACTCCCATGGTTGGTATTTCAAATATAAGTATATTAGTATACTTGTTCCTATTGCATTATATACTTCTTTTCGTTTGTTGGATAAATTTTTACTCAGTTTTAAAGCACACCAGATGTATTAAAAATAAAAATGCACAATTAGCCTTTGTAAAGGTAGGAAGGAGCTTTTCCCCTTCTCCTCTGGGCTTCTTCTCAGGCTGGTTGAGCAGTCAAATTAATGTCAAACAGGTTTGTAGGAGAAAAGAACAATTTGAATTACATACTTACAGAGAAGCTACATGGATGTATAATCTAAAGTCAACGGGCAAAGTGAGCATTGTCTGTATACCGTGAGGTAAGGAATGGGACAGGGGCCCAAGGCTTCAAGGAGAGAAGAGGGGAATCACCTGAAGGAGGAGAGGGGGATTCAGATGATGACGAGCAGCTATTCTGTAATTCGAAATTTGTTCTGCCATATGGTACGTATATACAGGGTCACTAATAATCTTAACTTGAGATAATGCCAAAGTGACACGTCTTGGGGAGACCTCTTCCCCTTTCTTCTGAATTATCTTCATTGAGATGTCACTGCTGCATCCTCTCCTAAGTCCATTGTTTCTCACATCTTTTCTACAAATTTTAATTTGTGTTTCTGTAATGTTTGGCAATACACTAAGCATATTTATTGCCCATAGGAATTCAGAGGTGACAGTAAAACCTTAAATGTCTGTGTGTGTGATACACACCCACTCTCTCTCATTATCTCCCCCCCTCCCTCTCACGCAATTGCCATAGATACATTGATAGAAAGATAGGGGCTTCAGGATGTATTGTATGTAACAGAGAAAACTAACTTCGTTTGGGGAAGAGCCGAGGGATATCAAGGAAGACATCACTAAAGAAGTGAAATTTAAATTATGCCTACTAGGAAAAGAGGACAGAGATATTAAACACCTAAGAAAAAAGCCTTTGTAAATGCCCTGCGGCTGGAATGAATTGGACAGTAGGGGTTTTCGACAGCATGTGAGGACCTGTGGAGAGTCCAGGGACGGTGCTGCGGAAAGAAGCTACATGATGGCCATGGACACATAGGCCTTGTAGATTGGTTAGACCTTTCTATCCTGTTTAGGCTCATTAAAGGGTTTAAATAGGAAAAGGTGTTAAATAGGGACTAATATGATCAAGCTTACTGTTTGAAAGATCACTGAACTTCAGTGATCTTGACTGAGGGGAGCATGAGACGAGTGCCGGGAGGTCTTGCATGGAGGTTTCAGCCTTGGTCAAGATGACGGCAGCTTAATTTAGGGAGGCCCACCAGGGACAGAGACATTAATGCAAATGTACAGGATGTCTTAGAGTTGGAGGCTAAAAGATATGCATACTAATAGGTAGATACCTTTTTTGTTTATAATGTTTCGAACTAATAATATTGCATTATCAAATATTTGTATTTTCAGTTTTTGTTTTGTTTTCATAAAGGCCCAGGTGAAATATGGTTTCGCACAAAATATTGTGCTGCTTACTTGTATCTTTTTCTGGCTTTGGGTGCTTAATAATGTATACATTAAAGGAATGAGATATAAGCAAGCCCCCCCACCCCTTTGCATTTCTCTATAGATCTGTCCAGGTGTCTAGAAAAGGGTGTGGGATTCAGGTTGCTCAAGAACTCACGACAGAGTTAGGTGAGTGAACAGAGATTTAATCAGAGGGTAAAGGGATGGAGCTGACCAAGGGAAGTCCAGACCCTGCAGGTTAAGGGTCAGCTCCACATTTCAGAAAGGCAAAGTAAGCAAGTTCGGGGTTCATTAGTGGGGAGCAGAGAGAGGATGGAGCCAGCCAACGGAGGCTAAGACTCCTTTCACCTTGCCAGTGGGCTACATTTTTCATGAAAAAAACCCACATGGAAACCGATGGAGAGCTGGTCGGTAGACCAGGTTTCAGTTCCTAATGGGGCAAGGTGACTTTGTCCTTCAAAGTTATTGGTAGGATTCTTCAACCGTTGCCGTTCCTTTGTTCTTTTGAGCAGAGGATATGTCCTGGTCACATCCTAACATGTGGGACACACCCTGCATGTCAGACTTGTCTGTGGTCTTTCCTTACCGATCCAGATGATTGCATTCTTTTGCTCGGCCTGGTGGCACTGCCCTGATATCCGAACTTTGACCCCTGGCCTAAGGCTTCCTCTTGTGGGCTCCTGACAAAGGGAAGTATCGGAGTGCAGCCAGAAGTGTTATTAATTTCGTTTAAGGAGCCTAAAAAGAATCATGCATATGGAAAAGGATCACAGATTTAAAAACTTTGCACTACCAAATAAAATTAAGTTGTATTTAGTATTTATTATCTTACATGGTTCTTTAATTTTATTTGTTTATGGCATTGAGTATAAAGATGACTAGGGACTCGAGTCCGGCAGCAAAGGCCGCGAAGGGAAAGTAAATGATTCGGATTATATTAAGCTGAGCTGTCTGAGCAGCGAAAGAAACAGTCAGTAGGACAAAAGGAGACCCTGCTGAGTGGGAGAAGGTGCCTGCATGTCACATCTATTGAGGGGTTAGTAACCAAGATTCATAAAGAGCTCATACAACTCAGTAACAATGAAAAAAAGCAATTCAATCCAAAAATGGACAGAGGCTATTAATCATACACCTTTCCAGTGAGTATATACAGATAGCTGATAGGTACACGGCAAAATGTTCATCACTTATTATTAAAGAACTGCAAATCAAAACAATGATTTCATGCCGATGAGAATGGCCTATGTTAAAATGACAAGAAACCAGTGTTGGTGAAGGTGTGGAGAGAAAGGACTTGGTGGGAGTGTATGTTGGTGCAGCTGTTCTGGAAACAGTATGGAAATTTCTCAGTAAGTTAGAAATAGAATTACCCTATGGTCCAGTGTCCTACTTATAGGTATTTTTTGAAATATGAAAGTATTAAAGAGTTGTATGCACCCCTGTATTTAATGCAGCATTATTTGTAACAGTGAAGCTGTAGAAACAACCCATCGATAGATGGACATGTAAAAAGCACACACAGACAGACACGTGCGCACATGCAGTGAATACTACTCAGCAGGAAACTTGAGGGTATATTGCTGAGTGAAGTGAGTCAACAGGATGAAGGCAAGTATTACATGATTTTACTTGAAATACATAGATAAACTTTTGATGATAACAGCAAGGTGGAGATTACCAGAGGAAGACAGTGGGGATCCAGTTCATGTGGTTGAATGGGTTTGTCTTATTTAATTTCCCCCTTCTTCCTATTTTTTTTTTTTTTAATGTTCTTTTGGTTAATCAAAATAAAGCCAAAAAAAAAAAAGAAAAAACTATTGGAAACATCTTAAGACCTATTATCTGGTTAGATGTCCATTTGTGTGCCTTGGTTTTCTTTTTATTACATTTAAGAAGAAATTGAGCCTTGGAGATTATTGTACTTGAGTCTTCTTTACCTCCTTCTAGTATGCCATAATCTCTTTTTTATCTTCTACTGCTGATAGTTAGTTTTATTCTTAATCTTTCTGAGAAAAGTCCCTGTTGTGAAGAAGGTCTTGAGTGGATGAACTGAGAGAGCTCAGTGCTTTTCCTCATTTAAGATATGTAGTGTGATCTTTCTAAAGGGTGTATCTTACCTCTTCACAACCCTGTGCAAAAGCTCCTGGTGACTTTTTATCCATTCAGGGTATAAGCCAGAGTCCTTTTCATGGTCTTCAGAGGCATAGTAACCTGGGTTCTCTAGTCTCCTGTGTCTCTCCATTCACATTCCTTACTTATTTGTTCCTCCGAAACTCCCAGCTGTTTCCCACTTTAAAGTCTGCAGGTGCTGCTCCCAGCATCCTGGGAGCCTTCCAAGAAACTTTCATAAATAAGAACCCACCTCCCTAAACAAATTCTCAGTTGTGCCTGTCATTCTTTGTTTCCCTTTCCTCTTTACATTTTCTTCGAAACATGTCACATAGGAACTATTTTTTTGGTTTATTGATTAGCATCTAAACTAGTGTCTGGCACATGGGAGGATTTAACAATAATATTAAATTGAGTGCCCATTACACCTGTGCAGCCCTTATTTTTCCAATTTCTATTTACTGCTTTATTTCCTCAGTGGCTGTATTGAAAAAACTATGCAAGCTTGAATTGTATTTTGTATGGCAATGAACAAATCTAATGGAACATTATAACGATTTATTTTTTTGTAAACTAAATACCAACTTGTCTTTGATCTTCTTGTACCCAACTGTGTAACTATAACCAGCAGTGCATTGAAAGTACGTGGTGATGGTAACAGCACTGATAAATGACATTCGTTGACGGCTTAATAAGTAGGTAAGTTGTCAGCTATATTCTGACTACTTCAGATATTTGTTGAATCCTCATGAAACCTATGAAGTGGTTATTCCCCAGTTTACATGTGAAGTAACAGGCACAAATGTTATAAACAGCTTACTTAGAGTCGTAAAATAAGGGCAGTTCCTCAATTTTAGCCTAGAAAGTGACTCACTGATGTCAACAAAATTAGATTCTGGAGATGTCCTTTGTAAGGACAGTAAGGCATGGTAATGGAAAAAAGTAGGCTGCTGATGTATATGAGGGGATTTTTCTTCTCTGTTCCCCCCTTTTTGTCTCTTCAGAAACCTGCTGTTTTGCTTACTTTTTTCTCAGAAGTAGAAATGGAAGTTGACTTCTGCATGATCCAGTTTCTGAATTTACTCAGTTTGACAGTTAAAAACCAAATGAAAAGAATTGGGGAACATCTCAAGAGATAATGGAGCTTTTGAGATGAACTTTGAGATGTGATTACTAGGACCTGCTCTAATGGATATTCATTCAGTCATTCAACAATATTTACTATTATGTGCCAGCCATTGAGAATAGATAAGTGGGTAAAGGAAAATGTTTTAGGAAGAGGAATGGGTTGTGATGTTTCCTTAACTAAGGCTAGTTGCACAAGTAAACAGAGAGAGGTAGGGAAATGCTGGGTGTTTTTAGTGAACAGATCTGAATATTAGAAAGATAATGGTAGACCATTAGAGATATTGAGAACCTATAGAGGTATTATGGACCACAGATATTATCATATTTACTTGCTACAATGGATTTTTCTGAGCAGTGTTAGCTTTTAAAATAATATGGAACAATGGATTATGAGCCAAGAGAATAGTTTCATTAATAGCTCTTCCTAATTATATAAACTTGAGCAAGTGATTTTACTATTTCTATAATTAATTGTTAAAAATATCTTTATATTTTTATTTTTTAAAACCATATAGGTAAAAACTGAAGAATCTTCATGTTTTGTTGGTTTCATGTTTGCTTAGAAATGTTAATGCACAGCAAGCTTATATTTTGTACCCATGATTTACTTTTTAAATCCTACAGATGAGCAAAAAAAAACCCCAGCCCATTTGAAAATTGAGAAAAAGCAGTGAATAGACAACTCTTAGGAAAGGAGACCCATAGCTCCAGTAAACAAATGTGAATAGTTCATTTTTTGTATCAACTGTTGAGCCATGGGATATATACCCAGACATTTGGTCAAACATTATTGTGGTTGTTTTTGTTTTTTGTTTTTTTTTTCTTGTGAGGGTGTTTTTGAACAAAATTAATATTTAAATGAGTAGAATGTTGATTGGCCTCCATAATGTTGGCGGAGCTCATGTAATCAATTGAAGGCCTGAACAGACTAAAAGGCTAACCTTTTCCTTAGCAAGAGGGTTTCTAGTAAGAGGGACTTGAACTTTATCTGCAACATAAACTTCACTGCCCAGTAGTCTCTGAACTCCTCTTGTGTTACAGTATTCAGACCAGAACACTGGCTTCTCCTGCATCTTCAGTCTCACTGCCTGCCTTGCAGATTGAATTTTCAGTTTCTAACAGCCAACTGCTTATGACAGAGAAAGAAATCTATCTCTCTCTTGTCTGTCTGTCTGTCTCTCTCTCTCCATATATATGTAGATGGATGTATCTAGATACCTGTATGTCTGCATCTTTTTATATTCGCACACTTATAATAGTTATTAAAATCTCTTCTTGGTTCTGTTTCCTTGGAGAACCCTAATAACAATAGAGGAAAGATTTTCATTCAAGAAGTAGTGAGGGAGATGCTTATTACTACAATGAGACAACATTTCATATCATTCAGCAAAAAATAAAATGGTTCAAGAGACTAAGAACTCACAAGAATATGGAGAAAGAGGGACTCATGATAACCAGAAAATTGGGATGGCCCCTTTGCATAATAGATTGGCAATATTTTGTTAGACTTAAAGATGGGTAAACTATTTGACTTAGCAATTTTACCTCAAGATTAAAGTTACTATACTTATCATCAAAATAAGATTAAATTTAATGTTAAACTATGGTAACTTAAAATTTAGTTTTGTGTGAGCATGATTCTCATGAAAAATGTTATGTGATTCATTTTTATATTTGTTTACTTGTATGCTTATTTAACTATCAATATATGTACTCTGCAGTGTGGACTCAGTTGTTATTTTAAACAAATTCTTCTACAGGGTGGTTAAATTATTTTTGGAGTGAAATGATTTAAATAAATATCAAGAAGTAAACTGAATTCTAAATTTTAGTAGTAAATAAAGAATATAGATTCATTTTCGATGCTAAATTTCTCTATCAATAAATCACTAGAATGATCCTGTAAAAAATTATGCTGGATTTTTAAGAGGGTGTATGTGTTATATGTAAATACTCGATTTCATATTAGAGGTCAAATATGAGGAAAAGAAGAGATCATATCAATGTGTTTTTATAATTAAATAAGTTTACTGCTTTGATAACTCATATCCAATTATTAGATTTTAAATAACATAATCTTTGTCAAATGTTTACTAAAAATGTGGAGTTTCATGCTATTTGGACAAAGTCTTTCTACTATATAAAAAAAAACTGACCACCTAACTGTATAAAAAATACCTTAATATTTAACTTTCTTTTCTAGTATTGTAAAATCCTAAAAATTAAAAATATTATGCATTTAAAGTTTTAAAAGTTCTTCCTTAAAAACACTTTTTTTGCAAAGGCAGAATTTATAAAAATGCACTTAAAATATATTTGAAATAATGAAGGAGGGTTATATGGTTTTTAAAGCCTGTTTTTATAGGAGAAAATTACTTTAATTCAGTGCGTAAACAGTGCATTGGACTTGCAAGTGATGTCATTTGCAAGTGCAAAGTGTAGCATGAAGTTTGTCATCTACTTTTAAATTGTTTACTGAGATTTAAGCATAGACTGTCAGGATTTGAAGAATTATGCAATGATTTTATTAAAACTAGTATGGCAAGAATTATAGAGGGCTAATTTAATGCACTTATCTTTTAAACATTTTACTGAGGTACCCAGTGAACTGTCGGAGCTAGTGCGCTGCTCTTTTCTGCCCAAGTGTGTAGAGAATCAGACGAGACATGTAATTTTGCTCGTAAAATTCTCTGGCATTTGGGATCGGGATTCTGGTTTTTCAGTAGTCCCTGTGCGCCCGTGTTGCTCTGTGTAACTTATTCAGCTGTATTAATCACAGCCTTTGATAAACTCTTCGTGTCTTTTATTTTTTCCGCACGGAGTTCATGGAGTTACCCTGTTTATTTGTGTGCACTGAAGCCCTGAAACTTTCTTCAGTCGTACGTGGCCCCCAGTGAACGTATGTCATACGTACATACCTTATGAGCTCGAGGTGTTATTCTGAATTTTGTAATTAGCCTTTCTTATCTTCAACTTTGCCAGTGCTTTAGAGGTCACCTCATGAAAATGAAATCTAAATAGTTTCATTCTCCTTTTGAGGAAACATAACATGTACACTTTGAACTGTATGTACGTGCACATGCTCACACTTTGCTTTTTTTCTTACATGCTCATCCGACTGGCTGTGCTGTTAGAAAACATAGAACAAGGTATATGTACTCCAGTCTCTTTTAGATAAAGATGGAAGCATCGCAGTCAATATGAATATCAACCATTCTGAGAAAAAACCCCAAGTGGTATCACTTTCTAGTGAACATCTAATTGTTTTGTGTTAATATGTTGAATGATCGCTATTTCTGTTACCAATTATGTAAAATCTCTCTGTGTCCTCAAGTTTGGGGGAATTAGAATTTTGTAATTGAAATATTTGCATGTACATACTGAGGCTTCTTGAGTCTTATAACCAAGTGTATGAAAAAATCTATTTCATGAGCAGATATGTTGTCTTGAACCAATTAAAGCGGCAGTTTTCATATGGATTATAACATGTCTTCAGATTATTTATTATTAGAATATATATAAAATAAAATTTAAGTTCACACTTGGAGCTTATTGACTTATCGTACCTTGGTTTCTTGTGCATTATCACATATTTATTAATTTGTATCTATAATATGAGAATGAAAATGTTATGTATTTGACAAAGTGGTCTCAACAAATAGCAAAAAGTTCAATTTTTTTTAATACACCTGTTTCTCAAGGGTAAAGATAATCTCAATATAAAAATTCTTCACTCAGCAGGGTCCTTGGAGACATCCTGGATTTTTGTCAAGGTATTTCATTTTTCTGCTATTTGGTAGCCAGCCATTTCTGTTAAGAAATTTCTTTTTTCCTTAGTAGCTCCTTTTCTAGAGCAGTTGGAAAACCAGTTCCTGAGAACATTTGAGTAGTACAGTTGGTTCTTTCCCACCAGCTATGACACAGAGTAGCTCTGCTACAACAACTCTTTCTTGCTTTGGGGTGAGTTCTTTTGGGATCTTTGAGAGTTTCAATCTCATTTAATGATAGAGCTCCTTCAGTGGGCACCGTGTATTTTTCCAGTTGATTCTCGTCTGCCATAGGGTTATCGGGTGAAGTACAGCATGCACAGTTAAACTGAATCTAAGTAAGTGATGAATGCTGTTCAGTGAAAGCATATCCCTAATATTGCTTTTGCGTTTTCTGAAATGCAAATTTAGCTGGACATTCATATTAGTTTGTTTCGATTAGTTAATAAATGCAAGCTTGCAACCCGTCTCCTTCCTGACTAAATGTGGAGTCCCTTGAGTGAAGGGTATGTATTGTATCCTACTTCATCTCTTTTTGTTTTCTCTTCCCGTGATAGTCTGGTGATTTTTACTGGCTAAAAGAATGAGTTTCCTAATCAGCTATAATGTTTCTTTATCTGAGTATTTATAAAGCAACTTTGCTCTACTGAGTTTCCCCTTTTATGTGAATTAAATTCATTGAAAAATTCATGTTGCAATGAATTGTTGCATATCTCAACCTTAATTAAAATTTTTTTTTATTTCCTCTTCTCTTTCCTTCTTAGTCATCTCCTCCTTTTTCCAGCTCTTACTATAATTAGCTAGCATTAACAGCAAATGTTTGCTTTAGTTAAATTATTCAGAACATTTATTTTACTTGTCAAAGGTTAGATCAGGTTGTTGTTTGAACTGGTAATTAAATGCAGCCTAGTATGCTCTCATATTTATATGCACTATATGCCTGGTTCCTCATCATTCTGTATAATTTTATGATGTTCAAGGCTGACATTTCAAAAAGGTTTTGATTTTGTGGAAGAGAAAACATTCTGAGTAATCTAGTTTGTTACCTGATTTGAAAGTATCCAAAGTTATAGTAGAAAGCAAACACTCCATTTCAATGCTATTATAACATGTAGAATCATGATGGTAATTTTCACCAAGCAATATATAAAATTCAACTCACTGCTTATTGAATTTTCATTTGCTGTCCTGATCAGTGCTATAGTGCTTGGTCCATAGTAGATATTCAGTATGAGTTTACAGAATGAGTGTTTTACGTAATATTTAGCACTATGAGGGTTAGTTAGCTCTTGTAACTCAAACAGTATAACTAAGGTGATACTTATTTATATGAAATACTCTAAGGCTTGTTTAAATTATTTCAGTTTATGTGGAGCAAGTATAGTCTTCATATCTTTATACTAATGTGTCCCTCTTGGGGTTTATTGCTGCATTGAATATATGATTTTTGTGCATTCTTGTGTGCTGCTATCTTGGAATATAGATAAATAAAATACATCCTCTGTTCTTAGCCTAGAGGTTAGTGGAAAGCCAACCAGTATAAGAATGGTTAATGCTAGAATGGAGTTATATGCAAGGTAAATGGACATTTGAATCAGATTGGAGAAGGATAGTTAGAGGGCTGGTGATCTTGAGTAGAACCTTAAGGAAAGTAGTAGTGTTTAGACACAGAAGATGGAAAAGTAGTTCCAGGCAGAGGAGCCACATGTATGAATGTTCTGAGGTCTGCATTAGGTATGCTGGAAAAAGATTAGATGTTGAGAAGTAGCAGAATATGTGCCTTTCTCTTGAAAATATTAGGTGACATCTGCCGCCCTTAGCAAATGTTTCAGAATATAGTCAATAAGCCATGTCTCTTATAGTCTCTACTGCTTAAGCCTATCAACCAAGCTAGCCAGATTCCTTACAACTTTGAATGGAATGTGAATGGAACCCCTACTCTGAGCCTTTGCATATGTTCCCTTTGCCAAGAACATCCAGCCTGTCTTCTAGCCAGTTCTTTCTCTCCAGTAATAGATGCCACCTTTTATTTAGTTGCATTATCAATATAACCTTAAAAGGGTGTAGGTAGGTATACATCTGTCTTTTGAAGAATTTTTAATACTATTTTCATTAAATTCCAATAAAGAACTTTGGTTTCACTGCTCCCACATGTTGTCTTCTATAATCCTTTTGTCAGTCATGATACAGGTATTAGATGAAATTAACAGATAGGCAAAATTTGTCTTTCATTACAAAACATCATCTTTCACCTCAAATTTAATTTCTTTTGAAGAGAAAGTAGATAGTTTCAATCCAAGTAAAAAATGGCTTACAAAATAAGGGTGGATATAAAATTATATAGCAAAATTTCTCTGTGTATGTGTATTTTTAATAAAATTGACTTGAAAGATTAGCCACAAGAGATTGTCTACTTGATACAAGTAAAAGCCAGATGTTATTTGAAAATACTTTCAATTTCTATTTTTTTCATTGAAAGCCTATTCAGTATTTTTGATAATATACTTAAAGACACTTGGAAATTCCAATGATTAACTTTTTTCTTAAACTTCATTCATTTGACTTATCAGTCAGTGTCGCAACATTTTCTCATGGTTGGATTGACCGTGGATCTATTTATATATAGATGGTTGACGTTAGTGAAACTTACATTTCGCTTAACGATTATGTTACTAATTTTTCAGAAATTTCTCAAAATCTGAGCATTGACAGTTGAATTTCAAGGGCTAATGACAGTTCTCACCCGCTATACCAGTGTGTTTAAGAGCTAGCCTTCTAGTCTTAGCTCTGAATAAGAAGTGGATTCATTTTCCTGCAAGTGGATGGGTGTGACTCATCGAGCATATTACAGATTAGACAGAATGCATAGAAGTTTTCTTTCTGTCTTTAATTTATCCTAGTTTCAGTGAGAAATGGGAAGGTTTCTGGCCAAAAGACAAGATTAAAAATACCATTTTTCATTTTATTTAGATGGTGCTAAGTGCATATGTCAGGGTGTGTGTGTGCATGTGCGTGTGTGTCTGTGTCTGTGTGTGTGTTTCGAGGTAAAGAGGGAATCTGAGAACCTGTTGGCTCACAGGGGGTTTGGACTCTCTCCTCTTCTGTGTGTCTGAGTATGTGCTGAAGCAACGGTCTATAGACCAAGAGCTTGTTCCGCTGTCACACACTCTCTTGAGAGAGCCCTGGGTCATGTACTGACTCACCTAGAGAATCTTGTCCTTGCTTCTCTATGGTAATTAGTATTAGAAGATCTCAATTGCCTAATTTCTAGTCTGTTTTATGGGATCTGTCTTTTCAAATATCTGGCTCTAATCTCTTTCAACATTTGTTTCGTGCAGATATATCCCAAACATACACCTAGAAATTCTTGAAAAACTGATTTAAATTGATTACTAACTTGAATTGAGTCAGGTTTTCTCTCATTGTACTATATTGGACTCTTTTAAACCACTATCAGGACTGCTATGATAGAAAATAAGGGTGCCTTCCAGATATGGTAGATACCACAGTGAGTGACATAGAGAGACTTTGCTCAGAGAACTTATTATGGAGGCGACACATCATAAAAAACACAAAGTTTATTACATGTTTGATAGTGATGAGCTGGGTAATAGAATGAAGAGTAGGGAAGGATATATGCTAAATGTGGAATGTGGGCATGGATGATCTCACAGATGAGGCCATATTGGAATTTGGACTTGGAGGCGGTGGAGGAGACCCCAGTGGATGTGTGAGGGAAATGTTTTGGAAGTAAGCAAAACAAAGGGCCCTGCAGAAGAACTTGCTTAGTGCCTTTGAGAACTACAAGAGACCTTTAGGGCAGGAAGCCTTGAAAAAACAGTAGATGAGGAGATCATGTAGGGTTTTGTGGAAAATTTTATTTCATTCTGGGTGAGTTGAGAAGCCATTTGAAAGTTTTGAGCAGAGGAGAGACATGAGCTGAGTTCTCTTTAAATAAATCAATCAGGTTGCTGTGAGTGACTGGGCAGTGGATGGCAACAAAAAAAAGTTCTTCATGTTCTAGCTATTAGCATGTGTTGTTTAATATTTGTTATGCAGGTTCCTAGGACACTATATCAACATGAGAGAATACTGCTATGGAAGGAAAGGGAGAAATTACTACTGGAGAAAAAGTAAGTGTTCAAATTATGTTTAGGATTTAGAAAAGTGAAATGGAAAGGCCTCATCAGGAAGAAAAGAGATGCGAATATGAATGCAGAGGGAAGAAAGTGTGAACATTTTTTTTTTAACTAGAGAAAACCAGGTGGTGTTTCTTAGCTGCTTTCAGTGCGTTTGAAGGTTTATGCCTTTCATAATTTTGCGTATTTGATAGTGTCTCTAAAGGTCCGGTGTAACTTACTTATGAATTATAATTTTGCCTAGACCTATATGAATTATACCTACATCCACAGTTACTTTTTGCTTTCCTCACTACTTATGCATTTACATTCAGATACTGACTTGTGAAGGCACATATACCATGCAACTGTTAAGGGCCTATTGAACTCCATCCTAGATTTTGAAAAAACTTACATGGGAGAAAAGCAAAATAGAATGTTTTGTATTACATATAGATAGCATAACAATAATGAAAACTATCTTCTAAATCCTAGTTTAATTTTTGTTAGGACATTAATTCATTGTAAAGGCATTTGATGTGGTTTTGCCACTAATTACTATATTATCTTGAATAAGTTGTTTCTCTTTGGGTTCTTTACAAAGGGATATTAGTATGTATCTCACAGCGTTATTGCAAGGTCTAAATGACTTTATATTAAAAGTGTCTAAACAGTGCCTGCTTCCAAGTAAGTACTGTTTTTGTTTATATTATTATTAAATTAAGGAACTATTTTAAGGAAAAGTTCAGGCAGGAATGAAAGTGAATAGATGGGTAGGCAAGTAATAAGAAAGAGATTTAGAAAGCATTTGTGCATCTATTTTACTTAGTGGTTCATCTTGGTTGTTCCCTCCACCTGCCCCTGGGCTGTGGATCCAGGTCTTTGGGATGTATGGACTGCAGCAGCCAGAGGCAGTGGACTTAACTCCTAAACTACCAGGTTGCACCAAGAATTATCTTTAAATAGTGAAGTTTCTTTGAATTTACTAGCCCCTTAGCTTACTGATAACTAAGGGACAAATGTTATATCTTCATTACTTTTAGAAGAATCTCCTCACAATTGAGTGTATGCTTATTGAAAACAGTTCATGCCTCTCCAGACTTGTACCAAAGGAAGTTTTTTTGGATTTTTTAAATTTTTTATTTCATTTCATATTTATGTGTAATCAGTTTTTTTTTTTCTTATTCTTGGTATCAGCATCAGGTTAATTCAACTCGTCAAATTATTGCTCTTTTTTTCTTCTCAGGTAGTGTTCAAATTCCTAGTTGTAATAGTTATTTTGGTTTTATGAAAACCCAACTGAGGAGCTTAATGGTTACAGACAAAATAGGACAGTGATAATGGAAGTATTTAATAATAAAAACCTTGGTGAAGAGTCCATGCTATTCTTCCAATCTCTGCATGATGAGCATCTGTTCGCGAGAACTCCCCCACCCAATGAGGTTACACTGTGGAGGGCTTTTTGTTCAGCTACTTTAACTCTTTATGATGCTTTCTTTTGGTTTTTATGGTCACAATTGCCACTTTCTGTGACTTTATAAAGTCATTTGAATATTGAAAGACCAAATATATTCTTATATGTGATATAAAACATTTAAGCCCACCTGTGAAACTTTTGTGTATGTATTCTGATTATGTGTATTGCTTATAAATTTTGCTTTATTAATGGCAGATTGTTTAAACATAGTGAGAGTTTGAAAATTTTAGAAAATAAATCTGCTTACCTTTTCTTTTGATCATTGTTCTTAGTATTTAGACTCTTATTTGTAGTCCTATACCTGTTTGATAGACAACATTTGAATAGTACAGTTGTGTGGTAAAAATGAATTAGGGCTTCAGGATTTTACCAATGGGTGATATTTAATATTGAATGACATGTATTAAGACAAATGCTTTTATATATAATTTATTTGGCATTGTAAATGCATTTATCTTCTGAGAAACAGACCCCCTGTTGTCAGATGAAGTATTCTGGAAAGGTTTGGAGTAAATAAATAATAAAACCACTTTAATATACACTCTAACCAATATTAAATATTAAGACTTTCAGATGATTTATTTTAATACTTAATTAACTTATTTAAAGTCCAATGTTAACCCTCTTGCATTAAAGATTGACAGAATTTAAAATGGAACTTTGTTCTTTGTTTTCTCTTGAGCTCTTTTTTTTTTTCTTTCCTTCCTTCTTACTTTTCTACCTCTTTCTCTACCTTGTAATGAAGATTTTAGAATAGCATTATTTCTAATCACCAACTTTACTTTTAACTACCAACACGTCTAACTTAAAAATGTTGATTTTTTTTTTTGGGGGGGGGCTATATATATATATATATAATGTTCAATTGCTATATCTTTTAATTACGAAATACAGCTTCTATCAAAGTTACTTGCTTTTATAGCTATGATGTCATAGTTTCAGCTACATTCTCATCATAGTAAATGCATTCTACCTATAACAGATACTTATTTATGCTGTATCCTCTTCCCCTTTTATAATCGTGTTTTGGAAATAGTTCATTTAAGCTCTTTGCTATGCTTTTCTTACAGGAGATAGCTTTATGTAAAGTAATATTACTCTGTCATTTCTTTTTAGTTTACTATCAGTCAAGAATTCAAATGAATGAAGTATGCTTATATGAGCTCTTCTGAATATGGATGTCTTTAGAAGACACAATTCAGAATGCTAATTCTATGCTCATGTACTAGAAACAGTGAAAGAATGAATACAAACTGCAGTACATAGAACTTCAGATTCAGAGGGAATACATTTTCTAGAGGTTTTGTTTATGTAATGCCATTTTTAAAGAGAACTTCTTACTCAACTAATTTATTTTATCTGTACAATGTTAATTATTAAAAATTTCATTTAGAGACTTCATATTGCTTCAGTTTGCATGGAATATATTGTTTTGAAATTCTATTTACTATATTTTAAAACTGTCTTTCATTAAATATTAACTATTTTCTCAGGACATATCCCCCTTCAGACATCACTTTCATCTTGAAAGATTTTTTTTAGGTACAGGTAAGAATGAAAGTGAGAAGACAAAGAAATAGAGTAGAGAAAGCAACAGTTTATTTTTATTTAGTTGTTCACATTGATTGTTCCTCTCAACCCTTGGTCTTGAACCCAGGACCTTGGGATGTATGTGGTACTGCTCCCAGGCTGTACGAGACCTCTAGCTAGGACACCAGGGTGCACCCAGATCGTTTTTATTTTAAGATTAAATAGTATAAGAGCCAGATTGCAAAATCAAAGCAAGTGCCCTTAAGCCTGGTCCTGATTTTGAATGGCAGCTTGAGCATTATTTGTCAACTTAATTTCTGTGACCAGGATAGCCATAGAATCATATTAAAAACCAGTTTTGAGATTTATGAATTTTGAGTTATGTGAAATATGAAATTTTAACTGTTACTTGTAGTAAGTATAATACACAAAGACAGCATAATCTCTTTTATTGGGAGTTTCTTTCTCTAAGGAGTCAAAAAAACCTTTAAGTATCTTTGAGCATCCTGAATGAGTATCAATATAGATAGAGTATTTTATTTTACCTATGGATTAGTTCTTTGATTTTCCTTTAAAAAAATTTTGATATTATCACTTATTGATAGCTTATAAAGTTTAAAATATATAAAATCATTTATATTTATGCGTTTTATGTATTAAAAAGTTCATAATATTGGAATGTGCTATAATATAATTAAGGTAATGTGAAAATATGGCATAGGGTGTTATAGAAAAATTAAGAAAATATGGCTGTTAATTTGGAATATGCCTTTTCAAATGTTTATTGTAAGATGAGTGAATATGAATCCTATGTTAATATAGTTGTCCAAGAACCGAATACAGCTTGAGATGCATTTTATCTGTTGCATACAGTATTTCTATATAAGAATTATTTTCCAACACTTAGAAGTAAGGAGATTTCATGTGAAGTTTTGCATTAGTACCTTGTCTTGAAAAAATTGAAGCAGATTAAAGAATATTCCAGTCATTTAGACTTCATCCTCTTATCCCCTCTTGTTTTTATACTTGTCTGTCAGATTGACTTTTTGAGAGCCAAATACCGTGTTGGAGTAAAGATAAGAGTTCTGGAGCTACAGAGAGAGTAGATTCGAAGACTGGCTTCAACACTAATTTTGTGAGTGTGGACAAATGATTTAATCTGTGCATCTGTTTTCTCTCTACTAAAATAAAAATAATGACGAAATATGTTGTAAGGTTGTGGGAAGGTGAAATGAAGAGTGAATGTAAAGCTTTAGAGTGATTTTGGTGTATATTTATTGCTCAAAGGAAGTTAGCTGTATTACTGTTTCTTGACTGGCTCCCTTAGGCATTTGAGTTTGGTGGTCCTTTTCAGTGGCAGAGGACTTTATTTCAGAGTATCTTCATTCATTTGATCAGTAGAATTTTCAGACTCTGTTCTGTTATAAATGGTCATCTACAATTTTGCTGTCCTCAAATAGGTTTTATTTCCCAGAGTCCCTTCTATATAGTAAGTGCTACATACATGTTGATTGATTTATACACGAAAGACACAAATATAGCTGTCAGTTTTATGGGTTTAGGATTCATGGCTTTAGAAATTTGAATGCATGTTGGCAACAAAAGTTTTTAGCTTTTTCTAATACTCTGCTGCTTTGGTTTTGGCCAGGGGCATAGGATTTGTTAACACTGTACTCCTGAGTGTAGGTGAGTGACAGTTGAAGGGTTCTGACTGAAATCAGAAAACAGACTATGTTGCGAAGTGAGTTTTAGAGAGAAAATGAGCAGGATAGAGGAGCCCATGTGTGTTCACCTGCTTTATGGAATCCTTTTCTGTAAGTGGAGACCATATCCTCTGTTACATTGCTTACTCATTTTGGTTGGAGTTGCTTTTCGCTCTTTTTAAAATAATTTTATCGAAGGAACACTGCATCGTATAAAATAGGGCTAAAGTGTGCATCATAGTAAGTGTACATCTGTATATAATACATTGGGTTCCCCACCATTTCTGTTCTTCCTTCACTGTGCCATTAACCCCCTTTACCCAGTTTTCCCACCCACCCCTCCCCTTCTTTTCCTGGACTTGCTTTTCAGACATAGCATTACCATTTTTCATTTCTTTTCCCTATCAGACTCCCCCTGGTCTTGACATTCAAAAGATTATGTTCTTAACATTATTAGTAATTTTTTTTTTTTTTTTTTTTTTTTTTTTTTTTTTTTTTTTTTTTTTTTTTTTTTTTTTTTTTTAGGATTCTCATTGAGGAAGGTCATTTTTACTTTACAGACATTATTACCTTGGAAGCTCAGAAATAATTTAAACAATTTTTTTAAAAAATAAAACTATTTATGGAAATTGAGGCAAAAGACCTTCAAAATAATACAAGAAATTATATGGGGTTATTTATATAATCTTGCCTTTGTAAACAGTACCAGAAATAGAAATTGTAAAGGAGATGTAGATGTATTTGATTATATAAAAATGATGAAGTTACTTATGTCACAAAAAAGCATACAATGTGTGAAGACAGATCAACTGAGAATATATATGTAATATATGACAAAGTTTTGATATCTTTAATATTTAAAGTATGCTTGAAATCATGAGAATAATCATGTTAATAAACTTCATCCACAGAAGTCAGTAAACAAATATTGAAAAAGACCTACAAAGTCTTTTCACTAGTTATTAAGCAGCGGCAGTATAAACTTTGACTGACAGGTTCCTTCTTCCCTCCCAAGAGAAGTTAGCCCTTTCCCACTGTTAATGTAGTTCCTGGGAAAATGCATGTTCTCTTACGTACTTATCTTTTTAAAACATAATTTGCCAAAACTTATCACAAAACCTTATTTTTTTAATACACGTTTTTCTCTAGCAATTGTATTTATAAAACTGTGTCCTAAGGAAATAATCATGAATGTGACACAAATATTATTGAAAGATACTTAATGTGTCTCTTGTTTATAGTGTTGAATAATTGGAAGCATCCTAATTGTTAGTACTGATAAGAAATTGGTTGCAAAAATTGTTGTAACTGCATAATGGAATACTAGGGCTCCAGAAAAAAGGTAAATATTAGCTTTTTTTATGGATGGAAGAATATGGTAATTTATATGTAATCAGTATGTTTAACATGATGAGTTAAATATTAAAATACATATTTTAAATGCCTATAACAATGAGGGAAGATATATATAACTGAAATCTTGTATTGTTATGAGTTTGGCTTGCTATGTTTTCTACAATTTGCAAGTTTCTATTATTAAATGTATATTATTTTGACAATAAAACAGTAACAAATATGATAATTCAACTGATAGCTCAAATTTTTATGTAAAAGTTTATTGGAAGATAAATGTGACTTAACATTGACGTAAAGGTTAGCAGTGAAATTCAGATTTGGGGAGATTGTTGAATAGAAATTTTTCATATTTTTCATTTCATTGCTTATATCTACCAATGTGTAGTGACAGTTTCTAGAGCCTGTGGAAAACTTGTTAATGTCTGTAATGTTTATTTAGTCATTTCAGACTTGTATTTATTCCCAGACATAGCAGAAAGACAAAAAATATTTATTATTTTTCTTTCTTTCACTGCCCAGGTTTGTCACTTTTGTGTGATATTGTCCAATTTCTACAATGTATCATTCCTTGTCTGAAACTAGACATCCTCTGCAGCCTGAAGAACAAGAAGTGGGCATTGACCCCTTGTCCAGTTACTCAAACAAGCCTGGAGGTGAGTTTTGTGTGCAGTTACATTGTGTGCTTATTGGGAAACTTGTCTGCCTTTATGTGAGTAATCTGTTGATGAAGATGAGCAGGGAAACTGACCAACATGTCTCTGGACAGACATAGAGTTACTCTGACAATAACAAATACCAAAAAGTATCTACCTTCAATTTCGGACAGAAGCATTAGCAAATGTTTAATGCACTGCCATGCCTTTTAAAAACTTCATAAATTAAATTACTTCAACATAAAGATGTTGAAATGAAAATGGCCTTTTCCAAACTTCTTTTATAAAGAAGTCTTTAAGATTTTGGTGGTGATTTTACAGGGAGTTTATTCTGCCTAACAACTTGAGTTTTCCTCCAAGATAAAAGACTTGTCTGATTATCCTTTTATTTCCTTTCACTTTTTTAATAATTGAAATTCTGTTGTACTTTCAAAAGATCTGTGCATTGAAATTGTTCAAAAAGTGCTGTATTTCAGAGTCTACCCTATAAAATTGATCAAATAGGATTGCTCTAGAACTCTGTTGTTTTCTATGTCAGTGATAATATAGTGATTTAGAAGAGAACAATGAGACTGTGAAAGTTTGTGAACCCTTATCCTTATTTTAAAATAATTTACTCAGTATTTGTTAAAATTGATTCACTGAGTCACCTAACTCCTGGTAGTCTTACTCTGAAATAAATAGGTTTGTGAGCTCTATTTAAAAAGTCTTAATTAGTCAAAATAATCCAAATATATCTTCAAGTAATTTTTTTTCTGTATGGAAGTAACAGTAAGCCATTAACATGTGTTTTGGAAATTAAAAAAAATAATTAAAGTAGTTGTTTAGCAACAGCTTTTGACTTTCTGGAATATGTTTATGTTTTGTGTACATCTTTACTATCATCTACATCATACAAATGTTACTCCCTGGTTTTAGAGAAAATAGGATAATTTTTCTCAGAACTTATTTGGGATTTAAAAAAAATTATATTTGTTTTTATTTGAAGTTCTCAAAAAGGCTACTATTTATGGTTTTGACAGTATGAAAAATTATTATTGTCCCATTTCAATTTCAGCATTTAAAAATCTCAGTGGTAAAATAAGGCTACCTTTCTTGGTTATGTGCTTTCTTAAATGTAATACTGATAAGAAGCACATCATTATTATATTGCATTGCAAGCACTTCTATAAAAGGGTATTTTAAGAAGTGAGGATACTTTTGTGTTAAGTATATAAAACAGTTCACAAAATTTTTTTTTTTTTTTTTCCAGTTTGCTTATTACTAGAGCACAGGTTTTATTTATTTTTTAAGTGAATATTTTTCTCTGGTCTATTTCATTAAATTTAAGGCTTAAATTTTTTTTTTCCTAACCTGTTAAAAAACATTTTAAATTAATTTTATCATTTATTGTTAGCAGGAATGAGTAGTTACCTTTACTGAAAAGGCTTTTCGTTTATATCCTCGCCTAACATTTCTATGACATACAAAGTTATTAGGACTGAATTGATGTTTAAAAGTGCCATTAATTCATTTACCCCAAATGTTCATTAACAATGTAAATGTATGCTGATGTTCTATGAGACAAGGAAGTGACTAATGACTCTTCCAACTAACAACACTTAAAATGAATAGAAACTTTAGATAGCTAATCTTGAAGTAATCAAGACCCTCATTCAGCTTGGCATCTCTGTATGCTCTAAAACAGCTGTCAACTGTTAAAAATATATACAAAACACACATACGCGCGCACACACATGCAAAAAGAAAGATATGTAAATATGTAGTTCTTCAAAGCCAGAAAGGTTACTAACCACAGTGGGTTTTGTGCATTGTATATGTAAATATTTTATATAAAGCATCTATTTTATCTTCTTAGATTTCCTTTTTGCAGACAAACGTGTGTTGCATTTTAATGGAGTTGTCATATTTACTTGAAGAATCATCACCTTTCTATTATGTTTGTTTATTTTAAATGTCTTTCAAGAAGTTCGCCATGCATTTGAAGCCTTTCACGTATTTTTTTCCCCACAAGGGAATTTGTGGCAACTAGATGACTCGTTTTGTAAATCCTCAAACACTGGACTCAAGCAGTGGTTTGTTTTCATTTGTCTTGTCTTTTTTTTTTCTAATTCCTGTATGGATTCCCTATGTAAATAAATCTAAAATTTCTCAAGTCAAATTTTAATATTTATAAAGAGGACATTACTGAGTTAATAAATTCTAAGTATTCTGGAAAAGAATAGCAAAAATAGACAGCTAATAGGAAAGATAAAGAGAAATTGCCTTTATATTCACGGGTGGTTAAGGAAAGTAGTTAAGGGTAGATATATGCATGTAAAATCTTAGGGCATATTTTCCTTGTGAATTAAACTTTTAACTGCTTGAATTTGTTTTTTAGTAAAAACAGCTTAGAAAGTTTGAGATTTTAAGTTTGATCATATTACCACCTTAAATTCCAATATCTTTGATCAAAGGTTATTTAATAATTTACAAGTTACCTGTAATTCAGTTGGAATCATAGAAAATGTTTAGCTTTTTGTGATTATTCATTCTGAATAGGTAACATTTTATCATTAAGTGAAAAAGCATTTTATTTTAAGCTGGAAGAAGCAATAACAAACTTAGGGAAACTTAACCTATTAATAAAATAATATTCTTGGAATGACTAGTTGTTTTCACAAGATTATGAGAGATTAGAATGTTGCTCATGATAAAAGAACATTTTCCTTTATTAGTCCTCTTTTGAGAATATCATTTTGTTATATATTGCCAGTTTTTAGCTTCAATTTTATATGCCTTCTTACAGCTTTTATAGTATTCAGATAATTACTTAATGTATTTTTTGCCTTTTATGTAGTATCTATTTCATAGTCTTCTATATCCATATGTAAATTATTTTGTAGCTTATTTTTTTAAAAAATCTGAGAAATTCAGAAAATATGGCCTACTTCATTTTTTGCCTCTTATAATTTTGTTTTTGACACAAATCATCCTTTCTTTCTGTTATAATATCATAAAGTTTTATAGCTAGGATCGTGTATCTGACTTTATTGATGAAGATACTGATAAAATAGTATACTGAAGCTGATACAGTAAGATGATGCTGTCTTACTGTGATCTTTTGCATTATTTTCGATATAAAATGAATTTACGTTTGAGTAAAAGAAAAAATTTGTTTTGTCACAGATATCTGACTAAAGTATAGGATGTGGTCTGAATCATCGCACTCACTTTGAACCTGTTCCTTGGTGTAATTAATGAGAACCACCTTATGGAGGCAAAAAAATTCTTCATTCTCTGACTGACAGCTCTTCAGTGATTTTCATTGTGCTGAAAATAACATCTAAGCTCTTGACTATGATGTTCTCATGGCTCTCTTCCTTGTCTGGTCTTGCTCAAATGGGCTAAACTAATTTTAAGCTCTGGGCCTTCTCACATACCTTTGTTCTGTGTCTTCATTTCTTTCCTTTCTTCCTCCCTCCCTCCCTCCCTCCCTTCTGTCCTTCCTTTCTCTCCCCTTCCCTCTTTGTCTTTCTTTTGCATGCAGAAATGAAGACAAGTAGGCAGGCAGGAAGAGAGAGGGAAAAATAAACATTAATTTATTTACTTGTTCATCTAGGCTGTTCCCCTGGCCCTGGTCTGCACCCTGGGTCCTTTTGATGCACGTGAATAACACTGGTGGCTTTATCTGCTAGGCTCTGTGGTGCATCTGCCTTTATTCTTTATTCCTTTATTCCTTTATAGCATTCACCCTTATATGTAAACTTACCTTCTTTTGATTCCTTGTTTACTGTTTGTCTTCTTGCTAATGTGAAGGTTTTATGTATATACCTAGTGCCTGGTACATAGATACTATTCAATAACTAAGGATAAATGAACTGTTTTTGTTTTGATTTGATTTTTTTATTTAATCCTTCACTGCATTAAGCGATTATTGATTAATATATCTTTCTTCCTTCTACCTTTCTCTTAAACTGTCCTAAGTGTTTATGTATGAAATCTGTCTTAAGGTCCCTGATTATTATTGTACTTGAATTATTCTTTATGTAAGACTTTAAATGTTTGTATATTCTCCTATCCCTGTTTGATCTCTTTGACCTCTCCCTTGAAATATCTCTTAACAGTCATTTCTTACATATTTTCTTTCATCCTGTGTCAAACTTTCTGTTATGACTAAGTGGGGAGAGATTTCCTGGGAAATAGATGTCACGTTATGAATACCCCTTCTAACCCAGACACACAAAAATCACCTAGTAAAACTAAGCTAAGGAAATAAATATTGCTGGTTTAAACATTGGTTGGCTATAATATGGGAACATAGACTAAAGTATGCTTATATTAAATATACATGATAAATATGTATACATATATGTATATATATACACATATATGTACATATATGTGTGTGTATATATATATATATATATACAGAGAGCGAAGTGAAAATGTTCTGAAGATAATGTTCTTAATTCCTGTTCCTAAAACTATTATTATGGTTTATAGAAAATATTTATTTTGTATAAGTAACACTATAGATAGTGATATATAGACTTTACTTATGTTTATAATACTTCTAAAGTTTGCTGTCATGTCAGTCAGTAAATATTTGAGTGCCTTCCTTCTTTCAAACATTGAATGCTGGAAATTAAACATTGAAAAAGATAAGGCTAGCCCTGAATGCCATGTTGCCATGATTAGTAGCTATGATTTGGGAGACTAGACAAAGAAAAGTTAATGGTCAATTAAGCTAAAGAATAGTAAGTGCTTTCTTAAAGGAATAAACAGTATGCTCAGGTTTTACTGTATGGGGAATCTGATAAACTTGTGGTATTTGAAGGTCAAGGAAGGTCTGGTACCTCTCTAGGCCACAGCCTAAAGGATAAATAGCTAGGAGCTAGGTGACTGAGTAGGTAAAGGGAATGTTCTGTGTCTGTGCCTCTGAACACAGAATAGAGTTCAAAGGAAGTATGGTCAAATGGGACTGAAGACCAGGGCCATGAATCCACTTTATACTAAGAATAGTGAGTCGTCCAGTAACAGACTCTTAAATGCCAGAATTGCATTTTAGAAGAGTTACCCCATTGCCCACTGAAGTCAAAATAAACTACAGTGGTAGGGCAAGACTAGAAGCTGAATGATCATTTTAGAAGCCATTTCAGTATTGTTGCGAGAAATCACGGTGGTCTATCTTGAGAAAGAGGCAGTAAATGGAGAGAAGTAGAAACATTTGAGAGATATTTAGTAGCTAGAATTGACTGTATTTCATATTTGTATACAAGGAGGTGATGGGGAGAGAAGTTCAAAGTGAGAACCAGTTTTCTAAGTTGACCAGTTATGTCACACCAGGTAGGTCTATGATGATGCCTGCGCTGAGACGATAGATGTTGCAGGAGGGACTTTCTGTTGCAGTGGAGTGGAAGGTGTCAGAGAGCTTGAAAATGTGTTAGGACATTGAAATGAAGATGCCGTGAGATACCCCAAAGACAGTGATCTGCAACTGCAGTTTAGGGTTGGACTAGAGATGGAGATTTGTCAGCTTAACGATAGCAACAAAATCAACGGGACAGTTTGTGATCACCCAGTAACAGCACCACTAGTGTGAGAAGAGGACCTAGGACCTTAAGAAAAGCCAATTTAAAGATTGCAGAAGAGGATCGATCCTGCAAAGACTAGGAAAGAGTGACCAGAGAAAGTAAAGAAAATCCAGGAGTGTGTGGAGTCAAAGAAGCTAGGCTGTTAAGGAGTCGGCAGGACTGCTAGAGGTTAGCCAAAGGCTTAAGAAAATAGAATTGTCCCCTGGACAGAGTCATTGTGACTGTGACAAGCATTATTTTTTTAACCTCAGTAATTCATAATCTATTGACCTCTGTTTGAAAATGCTCATCATGTGCTCTCTACTAAATTGACACAAGGAGGAGAGAAAAAAGTTACGGGAGTATTTGAAAAAGTTAAAAATCAGTGAAGAGAGAGGAGTGCTGGGTGCAGATAGAGTGCAGGTGGAGTGATTTGGAGCCTGAGAGGTTCACTATTTTCAGTAAAATAATAGGAAGGAAGGAGAAAAGATTTTTTAGGTACATTAAATTTATTTGATGGTAGAGTTGAATGAAATATAACTGATGTTTTAATCTCTTTGATACGTTAGAGCAATGTAACTTCCTGAAAGTAAGTGATAACATGAAGCATTTCAAGATTTGTGGAGAATGACAGATTTAGAGTGTGTTGATAAAGAATACATAACCTTGGAAAACAAACTGAGATTAGACGTCATGATTTATTAGTGATGTGTACTTGTAAATTTGCATGGTTGTGTCCCACAGAATTCAGCACTTAAGATTTAGCTACAAAGAAAGCAGGCATAGGTTTTGTCTCACCTAGACAGTTGGAAAGTTAATGGCACATGAATTCATCCATGAGTTAACAATGTAAGGAAGTTTGCTGTCATAGAAGGGGGTTCTAAGAGGCAGGGTTTGGAACAATTGAAGTTAGGGAAGATGAGAGAGTAGCTTGGCGATGGGAATCCTGAAGGGCAGGTAAGGACAGCAGCAAAACTAGTTTTGCTGATGTCAAGAGCGACGGGGATGGAAGGAATGGTGGGGCTGGGTGGAAAACTATTCACAGTACTGCTCCTCTCTAAGGCGTGTTCCAGAAAAACAGGGAAATGTCATTTTATCACCTCTCTTAATTAGTCTTACATAACTGTTTCTTAATCTATTAATCCATCTAACGTTGTTAGTAGTAACCAGTGAACCAGCTTAATACTTTCATTAATTCCGTGTAATAATTTGGATATACATTGATTTGGTTAGGTCTTGGTTTGAAGTCATTAAAAAAAATTCTTAGAAGACATCTAAGAGCAGTTTTAGGTTCACAGGAAAATTAGAAGGGGAAGGTGCAGAGATTTCTTCTGTACCCACTGCCTCCACACGTGACTAGTCTGCATTGTGTGCCCACCAGGGGAGTGCAGTGTTACAAATGATGAAGCTTCACGGATGAGTCATAATCGCCCAAAGTCTGTAGTTTACAGTAGGATTCACTCTTGGTGTTATGCATTCCTTCTGTGGGTTTGAACAAATATATAATAAAATGTTATCAATCATTGTATTATCATACAGTGTATTTTCACAAAAATTCTCTGTTCTCTGCCTCTTCAACCCAACCCTCAGCGCCTGGTAACCTGTGTTACTATTGTCTGTGTAGTTTTGCAGGAAGTATCTTTTTAATTAAAAATTCTTCCTAAAATATTAAATCCTCTTATACCCACTACCTAGATTCAATATAATCTTAGCATTATGCCTTATTGGCTTGAAGGCTTTAATTTACATTTGATAAACCAAACCAAAAATACCACCCTTGAGAAGAAAAAAATCTTCCTATCAGTGGAAAAGACGGTTAAGATAGACGAAAAATTATAGAAGTTGTTAAGTAAAAGAAACACTTTGAAATTTTTAAATGACAGTAATTAAAAAATTGATTAAAAAATGAATGTTTTAAAATGCCTTCTAAAAGCAAATTTTGTTCATCGTGGTGTGACTACATAGATGTGAAATCAGAGAGCATGGAACATGCCTAGTTCCTCTAAATCTAACTGAAAGCAAGTTGGAAATGAGAGACTTTAGTTTGAACAGTTGTGAGTTAGATCTGAGAATCACCTTTCGGAGTTCAGTCCAAACTTTGAGACAGAAGAGGTTTCCAAAGAACGAGAAAGGAAAGAGCTGAGGTGGATTTGTAGGAATTCCTATTTAATCAATGGAAATCGAATAGAGGAAACAGGATTTAAAAAATTTAAGAGGACTAGTCAAAATAGGAGAAAGAGAAGAAAGGGAAAATTATAGAAACCACAGGAATGAGGGCTTCCAGAAGATGCAGTGGTCAGTGCTTTAAGGGTTATGTAGTTAAAGAATATTGAAGGAGAAAATTTGTCGTTTGGTGATTAAAGTAGTATTGATATCTGTAATTAGTAGTTAAACCATTTTTAATATTCAACTAATTTGTTTCAATAGATGGAAATGAACTCAGAATTTGATTCAAAATTAGTTTAAAAAGTTTAAAGATAAAGATAAAGATAGTTTAAAGATAAACATTTAAATGGTGAGGAATATTCAACTTACTCTTTAATATTAGAGTTGGATGATTTTATGTATTCTTGCTCTCAGAGTGAATTGAGATTTTAGCAAACTGGACATGTAAATGTTTTATATTGGTAAATATATAACCTGGAAATTAAAAAAAAATTTTTTCTTCTAGTCTTCATTCTGATCTGTTTTAATTGAGTGCTCTATTCTTTACTAATTATTTCTGGTGTTTAATTTGAAATCTTTGTTCATGGAGTAGTAATTCCCTTTATTTGCTGGAAGACTTAGGTTCCTTTAAAATTCCTTCAGAGGTGGGGTTGTATGAGGAGTCATTGAGCCACCTTGTGGCTGCACCTGGATATTATTCATTTCCCAGTGTCCTGGAGTACTGGCCCAGGTCACTGGCAGACACTGTAGCCCCACACTTCCTGTCACCACTACTGCCTTGGGCAGGTTTGTCTGGGAAGGAATTTCCATACACTCAGGTAATTCTCCTACCATTCTTGAATCAACCAAAATGGGGTTGTATGATGGTTTTGGTGGCGGGTCTAGGCATAATCAGAGTGGATTGAGGTGGAAATAGTATCTTAAAATCACAGAAAAACAGAACAAAAACAAAACTCCACTTAGGAAAACTTCCATAAGGCGTATTTGTCAGAGAATTATATATTAGTTGCTTTTTGCTAATCTGTGGGGCCAACAAAGACAATAGAACCAGAGTTTGAAAATGTTTAAAATACCCAACTCTTAGCTCACAGGGCTTAGAAAAGTATATCAAGAAAAGTATATCAGAGTTAATCACTGGCTTCTTGAATGTTGAAACTCCTTTTTATTCATTTACATATTAAAATAGTAGTGAAATTAGTAATTAGTCCTTTGTAAGTATAATTCTCTACTTTCCTCTTGATTCTCTTAGGTCTGTACCTAGCATTAGCCAATTTTAAAAACTTTATCTACCTAACCAATTGATTTTAAAGACTATAGAATTTCTTGCTTTGATCATACCCAATTAGAATTTTCGAGTATCTAGTGAGGAAAAGAGGGGAATTCAAGAAAAAATAGAAACCTTACGTTGGGAAAATAATTTAGGACCTCTTCAATCTTTACTATGTATTTCTTTCACTCCTCCTCTAGTGGAAGTTCCAGTTCCCACAGTTCTTTTTTTCCCAAAGTTCAGGTCTTAAAATTATCCTTACTTTGCAGCGTAACAGTCTTCTAACTAATGTACATAAGAGTATTTTTCAGTATAGCAGGTATATTTTAGTAAAATTGCATGAAATAATGTTTTTCTAAATTTTAGTACTAGGATACCGGATATTTATAAATTTTCCTGCATACCTTATTTTGCAAGAAAAACCCATTTTGTGTATTTTCTTTTTGGGAATTAAAAAATATTAGTATGTATTTAATAATCTTAAAAAGTGAGGACAAAAGAGTAAATTTATTAAACAGAATTTTAATCTTGTTACATTTGTAGTTGTTGATATCTACTTTAGCATATTTTAGCAGTTTTGAAATTATACATGTAATTTGTGGTCAAAAGAGACATCTGTTTTATTGTCATACTTTTTATTGTGATTTGCCTTCTTCAAGTTTGTAAATGTAGGTTTTTCTGTGGTTGTTCTCTGTTATTGTTCTGTTTTTAAAGATATCTTCACCAAAATCTTTGGGAATGCACTTTGCCCTACTGATATATCATTAATTTGAATTCAGTTATTTTTTTTCCTCACCTAGTAGTCTATGAGACTTGAAAATATCTTTATAAGCTTTTCATCACTACGCTTTTGCTGATAAGAGACACATTTTGAAATTTGAAATCTTGAACATGCAATAGTTGTACATTACTCTAGAGTTTGACTCTTAAGCTCCTTTAATTTTTTTGAGAAAGTATCCATGTAAGGAATATAGGAAAGCTCAGAGGAAGAGGTTATAGCAACATCAAGATGTTTTATTTTCACTTATTGGGAAAATCTATAGGTTTTAAATGGAAGAAATTAAGAAGATAGCAAATAATAAAATTCTAATATGTCAAGCTATTTATTCTAAATGACCATTTTCTTTTACTATGTTTCCAGTATTAAAAATATAATTTACTTGAGTGTTGGAAATGACTTGTTAGTACACCATTTAGTGTTATTATATTCCTACAAATTATAGTAATTGTCTTTTCTGAGCTTAACAAATAAATATAGTTTTAATCAGAAAAGCCCTCCACTGCCTTTGCTTTATCAATAGATAGTGGGAATTTACTTCTGTTTATTCAAGGCTTATATAAAGAATTTGCAAACCAAATTATTATTTATATTATGTTTATATTATGTTTATATTATATTGTTTATGTAACTATGCTTATGTTACAGGCATATGTATTTTAATTAACAGTTCTTTTCCTACTTTCTTTTTTCCTCTTCTTTGTCCAAATTAGAGACTTAATAACACTTTACTTACTGTCATTTCTGTTTAGTGACTATTTTAATAAAATATGACTTACTTTGACTGTTTATAACACTACTGTCAGTTAATATCTTTAGACTTGTGAATGTATATATTTTGTTAAACATATAGGTTTTAAATTAGATATGTTGGTCTTGATGTTAAGAAAATTCAGTGATGCATAACAAAGGAACATAAAAGAGGCACATATATTTTATCAGTTATCACACAGAATATGGGTTGCAGATCATAGACTTGTTCATTTATTTATTTTAAAATATTTATTGACTATCTAGTGTCTAGTGTGGATAGACTAATAAGTAGACCAGTCCTTTATCTCGTGAAATTCACAGTTTAGCAAAAGATAGCACAAAATGAAAAAATACGGAAATAAGCATATGAATGATAAATACAAGAGAAAGAATGAAAACAGGCAGTATGACAGAGAGTCACTGGGTGACTACTTTAGATTGGCATGGAAGATATCTTAGCAGGTGACTTACCAGCTACATGTGAATAATAGCTGACAAGGAGCCAGCTCTGCAAAGATGATACAAGGAATACGGAGGAACGGAGTAAGGAAAAAGTTTATGCAAAGGATGTCCCTGTGATAGGAATAGGCGTATCATAGTCACAGAATTGAAGGGAGATCATTGTGGGTGGAACATCCTGGGTGACTAAGGAATGGCACAGGATGGGCCTAAAATGCCGGATTACTGGACTTTTATAAACCAGCCTGCAATAAGTGTAGATTGTATTCTATACTGAAGGATATTTAACAGGTTCTCTTGTTATTTCTGTGAAATTTTTGTTTTTTTCTCAAGAATGAGGGCCATAACCTTAAAAATACATATCCTCATGACTTCCTTTTCTTGTTATAGTTTTCTATAGGCAGGAAGACGAAAGAGAGAGGAGGAAGAAGCATTTTATTTATATACTTGTTCATTTTGGTTTTTCTTTTCAGTTCCGGGGTGTGAATCCCGGACCTTGGGATTGTATGGACTGTGCCCAACCTCTCTCTACCATGATTCTCTTCATTCTCAACATTTTAACTGTTTAATAGTGAGGTAATTGCTGCTTAATTTGAGATAAAAGAATTCCCTGAAATTAGTCATTTATTTATAGCTCACTTCAGTATGGTCTGTTTTATGCCATGTTATCAATATAAAAATTGTAATAGTAAATGCAATCTAGTGAGACCTTTTCTTTTCTGCTTGACTCTATTTGTGTGTGTGTGTGTAGGTCTGTGACTTGGGGGGGGGGGTGCCATATAATCATTGCTTTCCCTTTGCTGATGTAATGGAAAATTTACTCCTCTAGGACATATTAGAACAATGTATTTAATGCTCTTCAATTTAATTTGCTAGTATCACAATTAATACAATTAAGGTCACTTGAAATGAAACTATTAACAAATTGAGTAATTTACTTTAACAATGTCAATGTGTTCTCACAATTAGATTTGCTTTAATTAGTGTACAAGCTATTATTTAATAGCATACTTCACATAGAAAAATGTAATAATGCATTCTTGGCTCCTTATAACAGAAAGAAACTTTTAATGGATTGAGTGATTTTGTGGAAGAGCTGCTAGATATAAAATAATGAAGGAGAAAGCACTAAGCCAGAAAGCAAAGTTGCAAGAATGTAATTAAACAAATACTTTTCTAGTACTTATCAATACCTGTCCTATTTATCATTGTGTAAATAGTACTAGAAACTTCTAATAGTAGTTACGGAAGGGAACATTAATCTTAAGAGATTTTTTAGTATTAAGTTTATCATTTCTTTATTTAATACTGTAATAGTGTTCCAACTTTTGAATGTCATAACATAGGTCTTAATTAATTATCCTAATGTAGGGGAACAGAATGATGTGGAATATAAAGAAGGTAGGAAACACTGATGTTTTGATTATCGAATTGACTTTTTTTTATATTTTAATATGAATTATTCTACCCTAAGAAATCACATTCATAGTCAATTGCAAAAACAGTTCTTCTACATGGCCCACTCTGTATAGAGATCAGAAGTCTAAGGAAGAAATAAATTGTTACATTTCTGTTTCTACATATGCAGGGTAAGGAGGAGATGACTTGTCAACCAAGTCATAATTAATAAGATCTGTTCTCTGTAAACATGAGAACAAGATTTACTATCATGTAATCAAGTGGTGATTTTATGTGGATGAGAGATAAATGCAATCCAGTATTGAATTATTTCAATACTCTAATTTAAAAAATTAGTTTGACAATCTTTTTTGCTTAATTTGATTGAAGTTTCTATTGCTTTATCTTCCTTCTTTTTTCCCTCTGGTTAATGACAAAAATTTTTTAAATTGCAAGTGGAAAAAGAAAGCAGGCGTAAGAGTAATAAATATTTAAATGTAAAATGCAAGCTTAGAGAATCCACAGACTTTGAAAAATATATATCTCTCATTGCTAGGGGAGCATATTTACTTTTTCGATACTTGTGAGTGTTTATACAGCTCTGCATTGGCTTTCACTGCATGTCCCAAATTCTGAACTGTCTACCAGCTCCTTCACTGACCAGACGTATCAGAAATAGGAAGAATAACCTCATTAGAACTAGTATAAAATTAGTTTAGTTAATTCTTTAAATAGCATTTTGAATTTGATACCGGTAAACTACTGGTGAATTGCTCCATATATGACAATAAACAGTTCTCATTTGACCCTAGTTTCATTCTTACTGTATCTGATCTCTAAATTCTATCTTAAATTTTAAAATGATTTGTCTTTTGCTTTCTTAGCCTATGTTATAGAGTATTAGAGGCATAACTGGAATCTCAATATTTAAATACTTGATCTTTAAAATGTAGTAGATTTTGGGAAAAAAGAGACTGATTTGTTTTATCAAAAAAAAAAAAAAAAAAAGTAAGGGGATGACAGTTGCTTTCTTTTAAATTTTTCCTATGTGGTCTTCATTCTTAGCTCTTCTGACTTGTAAGAAGTGCCTAAAACTTTCTCCTTGAGAAAACACAAAATACTCTTAAAGTGTTTAATCAATGTCAGATCTAAGACCGATTACATTTTAGGATTCATTACATTTCAGAAGCACCTTCCCAAGCTTATAGAGTAACCTATGCTTTCTTGGATTAAATGGTTTTTAAAGAAAGCTTTAAAAGGCTTTTACAGTCTGCTTTTATGTATTTGTTTAATCACTTGCCAGTGATTCACTACAGGATTTCTCTGTGAAAATTCAAGACTCACTCAGAATAGCTAACACAATATTAATGGAGAACAAAATTGGAAGATTGGCACCACCTGATTTCGAAATAGAGTGCCCAGAAAAATGTCCAGACAGATACTGTCAAGGGATCTTGACAAAGACTCAAAGGCAGTTTAGTGGAGAGTCTTTTTCAACAAATGGTGCTAGAACAGCTAGCTATCTACATGCAAACAAAGAAAGAAATCTCAGCATATGTTTTATACTTTTCACAAAAACTGTCAAAATCATAAGCCTAAATGTAAAATGCAAAACGATAAAATTCCTAGAGGATGAGAAAGGATAAAATCTTGGTGACCTTGGGTATGATGATGACTTTTTGATACAAAACCATGAAAGCATGATCCACAGAGAAAAAAAAACTGATAAATAGACTTCATTAAATTTAAAGGTTTTTTTCTCTTCAAAAGACTGTTAAGAGAAAGAAAAGACAAGCCACAGAATGGGAGAAAAATCTTTACAAAACATGTCTAATAATGGACTGGCATTTAAAATAAACGAAGAACTTTTACAACTCATTAATCAGAAAGCAGAACCCTGGTGGCTCAGGCATTAAGTCAACTGCCTGGAGCACAGACCACATAAAGTCTGGGGACCTGGGTTCTCAACCAGCAGCCAGGAGAAACAACCAGAAATGAACAAATAAATTAAAAAAAAAAAAAATCCTTCCCCTTTTCACTTCCCTCCTGTTTGCCTTCTTTCCTCTTAAAAAAAGAAAAAAAAGGGCTACATATCTGAACAGAAACCTCGGATACCAAATAAGCATAAGAAAGATATTCAGTATCATAGATCATAATGAATTGTAAATTAAAATGAAATACTAATTCAGAATTTTTAGAATAACTAAACTTTAAAACACTGTATCAAATGCCAGTGAGGAACAAGAGACCCTGCTGCAGTGGAAGGATAAACAAACTCTAATCCGTGTATACATGGGATTATTATTCAGTGATAAAAGAAATGAGCGGTTGAACCATAGAAACAGAGAAACTTTAAATACATATTGCTGTGTAAAAGAAGCCAATCTGAAAAATCTATATACATGATTCCAAAAGTATGAAAAATCACAAATAACAAAACTGTAGAAAGGAAAAAAGATCAGTGGTGGGGGTTGGAGGGTAGGTAGGGTTAGGGAGAGAGGGAAGGTTGAACAGGTAGAGCACCGGGGATTATTTAGGGCAGAGATGCTATTCTTTATGATGCTGAATAGTAGATACATGTCATTATGCATGTCATTTATCATGACCCACAGATTGTACAACGCAGAGTAAACCATAATATAAACTAGGGACTTTCATTAATAATAGTATAATACTATTGATGCATCAGTGCAACAGATGTGTACCATATGAATGCTAGGTGTTACTAATAGGAGAAACTAAGTGAAGGTGGAGAGTATATAGGAATGCTGCAATATCTATTTAGTTTTTTCATAAACTTTAAACAGCTCTAAAGTGACATTTATTACTATAAAAATGTATCTAGGACCCCCAAGTTCCCCTCTCATAGATTTTTGCTTTTTCAAATGGTACCGTACCTTTTCCATCATGTGAGTTTAATTACAGAACATATACTTAGTTTAGTTGAAGTATGCAAAGTGCTCAAAACTGCAATTCTTGAAATGACAAATTATTTTTGAAAGTATGTTAATACTCTCTGCTTGCATCATCTCTCAATTAAATTAACTCCAACCCTTTAAAATAAGACTGACTCCTCTTACGAGCTATTCCTGTGGGTAGGCAGTCTTTCCCATCAACACTACCTACTGCCATCTAATCCTTCATTTCACAATTATTTTAAAGTGTTCTCTCTTTAAGTAGTGACCAAAGCCTTTTTTTTTGTTAAACTAAAGAGTTTTTTTTAAATGAGGTATATTTTATGTGTAACATCTTTAGTTTTAATTATGCAATTTAATGATTTGTTATTTCTATATATTGTGAAATGATCACATAGCCTGGTTAATATCTGTCATGTTACAAAAAGTTTTTCTTGTGAAATTTTAAGATCTATTCCCTTAGTAGCTTTCAAGTATGCAATACAGTATTACTAACTATAGTCCTTATACTGTATATTACACCCCCATGACATTTATTTTGTAGCTGTAAGTTTGCATCTTTTTGATCTTCTTCATCTATTTAACGCCCCCACCTGCATATCTCTGTCTACCACGAATCTGTTCTCTTTAGCTTAGGGGGTTTTGTTTTGTATTGTTTTGGGGTTGTGTGTGCGTGCGTGCGTGCATGCATGTGTGTTTAAGTGTTTAATCCACATATATGTGAGACATGCAGTATTCCTTTTTCTCTTTCTGACTTAATTTGCTTAGCATAATTCTTTGAAGCTCCATACAGGTTGAAGCAAATGGCAAGATACCATTATCTTCATGGTTAAAATAATATTCCACTAGTATATTATAAATACATATATGCATATATATATTCCTTTTTCTTCATCCATTTATCCATTGATGGACACTTAGATTGTTTTCATATCATGCCTGTTGTAAATAAGGCTGGAATCATAGTGGGGGTGCATTTTCTTTTATTTATTTTATTTGGAATGGAATTACTGAGTTATATGGTAGTTCGATTTTTAAATTTTGAGGACCTGCTATGCTATTTCTGTAGTGACTGCTCCAGTTTCCATTGCCACGAATAGAGCACAAGGGCTCTCTTCTCCATGTCTTCACTGTTTCTTGTTTTTGATAATAGCTGTTCTAACAGGTGATATCTCACGGTGGTGTTGATTTTCATATTGCTGATGATTAGTGATGCTGAGTATATTTTCATATGCCTATTGGCCATACATTTGTCTTTTTGGAAAATAGCTTCAGATCTTCTGCCTGTTTTAAAAATTAGATTGTAATTTTGCCATTGAATTATATAACTGACCCCTGACTTTAGATTGGAAATATTAACAACAGAGTAAAAGAAGAATCTTGTATAGCTGTCAGATGCCAGTGAGAGGTCAGTTTTTATACTAGATTATTTTTTAGAACTGAGGTTGGCAATTTTTCTTCTTAGATAGTAAATATTTTATGTTTTCAGTTCATTCTATTTTAAAATCAAAGGAATTATAGATGATATTTATACAAATGCCCATGAATGTATTTCAGTAAAAATCATTTACGAAAATAGGAGGTCAACCAGTTTGGCCCATGGGCCATAGTTTGTTCACTCCTATTTTGGAATAACCATGACTGTTTTACTATAATAAGCATATATATTGGACATTTGACAGAGTAGTAGGATGCTTCTGTTTCCAAAATTTTTTTTACTTTTTAATCTTCAAATTTGTTTGATGGTATTCGGACAACTAAACCAATGGGATATTTTCTTCCCAAGAATCTAGAGACTTCTTTTCGAAAATAACCTTTTTTTATAAGCCGTTAATATACTCCCTGATTTTAGCAGGGTTCCAGCTGCGCTGTAGTATAAAGAAATAAATCATGTTTGTGCGTTGAATTTGCGTTGTGCATCTTCACCGAGTTCATGTATTAGCTTGGGGAGGGGACTTCTTTAACGTTACCTCTGCACAGGTATGTTCAGATTTTTTCTTCTTCTGTCAGTTTTGGCACTTTGTGTGTTTCCAGGAATCTGGTCCTTTCAGTTAGATTACCTAGTTTGTGGTATACATTTGTTTACTACAAGCATACATATATACATTTATTTACTGTGGCTTGTAGAATTCTTCATATTTCTATAAGTTCTATAGTAAGATCCCCGTTTTCATTTTTGATGTTAATGGATATATTTTTATATGAATTTAGTTCAAGGTTAATTTCATTATGTTTTTTAAAAACCAACTTTTGGTTTCATTGATCTTCTCTACTGTTTTTTATTCTCTATTTTATTAGCTCTGTTCTATTCCATCATTTGTTTGCTCTTCACACTAGGTAGTCTCAGTTACTTACATTCCGCTTTTTACTTATGAGCTGCTTCTGCCTTCTGAACCCCTCCAGTGAAGTCTTTTTGTAAGTTATACTTCTCAGCACCAGAATTGCTCTTTTGTTGCCATTTATAGTGGTATCTTTTTATGGATATTCTTTATCTGCTGCGACATTGTTCTCCTGGTGTCCTTAAGTTCTTTGTCCCTGGTTTCCTTTAGCAGTTTGAGCATCTTTATGACAGTTGATTTTAATGTCTTTGGTAAAACTAATGCTGGGACTTCCTCAGGGAGATTATTTTTCGTTGCGCATTTCTTTTCTCACTGTGAATGGTCCATACTTGGTTTCTTCACACATCTCTTGGTCTGGGATTGAAAACTGGGCTATTTGAACATTATAGCAATCGCGACAGTTAGGCTCTTTCTCTTCTCTTTGGGATTTGTTGTTAATTGGTATTTGTGGTTTTTAAAATTCGGAAGTCTGTGTTCTTTGTTAGCAGGTTTCATGTTCCCTTAGCTTAGTTTTCTGCTAGTATTTTGACAGTTTCCTTAAATACCTAAAGTCAGAAAAAGATTTTCATCCCTGTTAAACTTTGCACCCTGGCTCTGTGTTAAGGCGGCGCCTTCATCCTTAACTAGTCTGTTTGCAGCTTAGCTTTATCCTTCACTTCCTGCTCCTGTGGTTCAGGAGAATCAGCCAAAGTGAAAGTGTACATCTTTCAGGCCTTGTCTGGATGTGCACGTGGTCCTCTCGATTTCCTGGTAGACCTACGAGCTTTTATTCCCTCAGGTACCTCTTTTCTCAGCCTGTTCCTTCCCAGACTATTTGATTTGTCTGTGTCCTGACTGATTTCGAGGCCCCGTCTGCTGTGGCCCCCAGTCCTGAGAACACTTCAAGTTGGGTGGAATAAAGGCAGCCCCTTGCACTCAGCCTTCAGGAATTTTCCCAACAAGGTGAGATATTCAGCTCCATTTCTTCCTGAATGCCTGCGTGGTTCACTCTGGCAGTGGCAACCAAGACGATCGGCTGCCATGTGCAGTTTAAAATGCCATAGCTTATTTTGACCACAGTCCAGTGACATCTTTCTTCATTAGTTTTTCCCTTGTTTGTTGTAAGTTGTTTCTTTTTTTTTTTTTTACACTAGATTTCAGCATTCTGCAAACATTTATTCTTAATAGTTTTTCTTTTCTCTTTTTTTCCTTGGGCCAGTTTTGTGGTTGTTTTAAGTGGAGGCACAAAACCCTGGCGTTCCTGTAGAGGGGCTCTTACTGCTATACATTGAAGAGACTTCTACAATGATATATATTTTTTAAGATAATCAAGTAGCGGGCGATACCAGAAAAATTGCTAGTAATGTTGTTGGACATTTACAGAATTAAAGATATTGTAATACCTTTAAAACAAAAACTGTCTCTTATTTTAGCTGTAAAGCAGTAAATGCTAAATATCAATTTTTCTTTGTTTTTCTTTTTTACTAGAAGGTAGTAGGGATGAGAATATACTTTAAACTTTTTCAGTATTATTATTATATACTATAATTTTCCATTATTTTATATCGATCTTATTTCCATTAAGTAGTTTAGTGTTTTTCATAATCTCTTTGTAGATGTGGCACTTTGAATATATTGCTCTCTGATTTTGTTAAGATTCAAATTGAGTTAATGTGGGTACCCTACTCCTCTCCCTCCTCTCATCTTGTAGGTGCAGAGACCCTACTCTGGGTCCTGTGAATTCCCTCTGGGAAGGCTGGTATATAATCTATGGTAGTATATATACCATTGTTGCCTACTAGCCTAGTTATCAAAGTCAGCCCTACATGCTAAGAATAACAAAGATTTTTATCTAACCAGAAGTTGGGAGACTTTCTCTTAGCTATCGAATTTCTGATTAATATGATCATGATGTGTAGTTCATTTACAGCTTAGCAAGCCCTAAGCTTTGGTATCTTTCATAGGGCCTATGCTCAAGTTTCTCTCTATGTACTCATACCGAGAAGTGAGAAGTAGTGTTGCATGCCATATTGTGTTGAAAGGTCCTTTTCATATTCTTAATAAAATCATTATATGCCCAGCCTTTTTTAAAAGTTGAAACATTTTTTTTTTCTTTCTGCAATTTTCTTACATTCTGATTTTCATCTTCACTGAATATAAATCTCTTTTCTCCTTATCTTAGTGTGTTAATGACAATAAAAGATCAACACCAGGGTAGAAATCATTGTTCTCATTCTCTCTCTGAAAGGAAGTAGATATAGATATATGAAATAAGTGTATAAACTGAATGATTCACAAATTAACATTAGAAATGAAGAGAAGACTGATTGGTGTGGGTCTTTTGATGCTGTACTAGTTTCTCCAGTATTTTCATCCAAAAAAGTCCTTCTCTGCAATCAGTTGTCTGAATGTTCTTGAGAAAAGTTATTGAAGACACAGTTGTTTTTTTAAATTCAACATGTTAGATTAATAATTAATCTAATTTTATTTTTTGAACATGTGTTGTATTGGCCAGTATGACTTGTATCTGTTGTTTTTTAGTCATTCAGAGGTTAAATTATTTTTTACAGTTGTCATGCATATTACTTTAACATTCTTTAATGTACATTTAATTAATTGCATATTAAAATCAATATCACAAGTAACTTAGTAACAAGTTAAAAATAAATCTTTTGTCTTATTAATCAAACTTCACACAAAAATGCTATAATTAAATATTTGATATGTTTCTATACCTTCCGTTTGTAATGATTTCAGAATGTGATTAATTTGATACGTGTGAACCCTGTTGACTATACAATTCATACTTGAGTTTTGAAATTATTTGTGTAAACATCAGGAAGAGTTATTTTTATATTATACTCAGAAACTTAGTATAATAGTAAAGTCTACTTATAAATAAAAAGAAATGAACAGAAATTCTGACTGTAGTGTAACCAGTTAAATGTAGTTTTGTGTTCTCTGTTCAGCACCTTGTCCCTCAATTAATTTGATATTATAGAAAAGGTAAATATATAGGTTTCATTTAAACCTTTTATGTAATCAAATGCATGGGAGCAATGAGAACTGGAAACCTGGAGACTACTAGGAAAATTTTCAGTGGAAGAGGTGAAAACTCTTAATGTGTGTTTAATGGTATTTTATAAAGTCACTTTAAAAAAATCAAGTCACAGTTTTTATATAGTTTATCCGATTTTGAAAGACATCTCCAAAAACATCTAGACCAGGGTCTAAGTGAGTTCAGATGCCTGACTTGAGTGCTGAAAACATCAAGAAACATTACTTGCTTGGTAATTTCTTGCCACTAAAACACACACACACACACACACACACAGATTAGAGATATATTTATGCACAATCTGGCCTTTTAACAAAGAAAAATAAGCCTATGTTTAGGCTGCCACTGCTCGGAACAAAACAGCTGAGACTTTAATGAACGCCATACTGAGGGCATGTAGGACATACGGCAGATTGAGCAGGTTACAAACTGCACATCTTCCATTTAGATACAGGAGAGCTCACCAACCCTGACACTCAGTTGTTCTGACAAGGCAAGCAGATAGACAGAAACAGAAGGAGATCGTTTGTATCAATTTGAGAAATAGAACTAGTCACGAATGAAACAAAATGGCTTTAAAAATAGTTTCACTTTTACTTTAACATGTTTTTCTCTATATTTTCCCCCCAAAATAAATTCATGTAATCAGACAAAATCCTCTTTTCAGTTGTTTACAAATAAAGAACTATATATTACTGCTTTTATTATTTTAAGGAAGGTTTTCTGGACAGTCAAACAAAATTTAATCTTGGTAACCTGGCAGCTTTGTCTAAACATTGAATGTGAGTTTTATTTCATGAATCTCAAAGTACAACAGTTCAGCTGTGAAAAACTGAATATATTAATGATGACAAAGAAGCTCAAGAATGGGCGAGCATTTGTTTTATTCTTTTACATTTCTAGATAAATTGCATGCAGCAAACTGTTGCAGGGTTATTTGAAAATTTTCCTGTTTCTTGGCTAATAAATGTTTTTGTATTTACCTTTGTAGATATAATACATTATTAATCACTGTAAAAATGACAAATTATTTTTAATATTTTAATACTATGACAACTATATTCCAGGGAAAATCTAATCTAAACATTGTCTTTGACACACACATACACACGATTAAGCATCAAAATACATTACTCATGTTTAGGTTATAGATAATTTTCTTCAATAGTAACCCTCTTCCAAATACCAGACAATTGTGTTCTTCAAGTGTTTAAGGATCATTTGCTTTGCATCTTCAGTGATTGAAAAAAAAAAGATGGATCATATGCAATAAAAGCAATATTGAAATACTTTAATACTTTTTAAGGGTCACATTATACTTACTATCACTTTATGAAGACTGGCATTTTTCCGAAGATAATTTTTTAGTGAGAAGTTTTTATTTTAAAATTTTGTATGTGTGTGTCCCATTGTTTCAGGAAGTTTTGCAGCACAATTTGAGACAGTCTGTGAAGGTTAGCTTTTTTTCCTGATCTTTAAAGTTCAAATTATTTACAAAATATTTTTTTGTAAGCACTATGCCCCAAAAATTTTGCAATTTTAGCATTTTCTAAGAAGCTCCTTCAGCTCCATTTTGATATGTTTTACATGTTCAGATAGATTGAAAATATTTGCAAATAGTATATATTTGTATTCAATAATTAAAATGAACTGTTGGCCAATTATATTTGGTTCTTACTAAATAATAGTTGTTACTCATGGTCAATCAGTTAATTTTACAGTATAGCAACCCATCCCTAAACTTGGTTACATAAAACTTTGAAGCATTTATTTTTGCTCCTGAGAAAGTGAATGGACTGGGTATTTTCTTGCTCTGTGCTGAGCTTGCTTGTCTTCGGGGTATAACTGCTCTAAGATGGCCTCGCTTGTGTCTGGAGATTGACTACTAAGCGAAGAGAGTCAGTGATGGAATAGTGTGCTTCAGCCTCCAGCCGGCTGGCCAACGCTTATATGCATGTGGGTGCCAGCATCCCAGAAGACAGGTTGCATGGTTTCTATGAGAACTAGGCTTGATATTGACATTAGGTTACATCTGTCACATTTTCTTGGTCAAAGCAAGTATCAAAACCAGCCAGAATTAAATGGTAGCAAAATTCTATTTCTGCATACTGGCAATAAAAATTCTGGCAATAATTTTAAGCCAAAAATCCTATCCTAGCATTAAAAAAAGCTCCCAGAACTAAGTACCTCATAATACATTTGACAAAAAAAGTGTGGAAGGTCCTCTGTAAACAACAAAATGTTAAGGGAAGATAAATAAATGGAGAAAAATGTTATGTTTATGTATTGGAAAACTCATTATTATTATGATAGCCACTACAATTGATGGAAGGAACTGAAAAGTCACATTGTAAAATGTGTGTATTTACAAAGGTGAATAATCAGGGACAATTTAACCATCAGTTTGTCATAGATACTGAAGCAGAAATGTGAAGAAACAATTATGATAATAACTTTTGTATGTTAGTAAGATTTGGTCAAAAAGGATGACATGATAGAAAACACAAAAGAATTGAAAATCTTAAGACAGTTGACTTAAACACTGAAGAAATAAGAGAGCTCAAAAATATGGTCATCAGTAGAAAATAGAGAAAAAATTAATAGTTTTCTTACAATTCTGGAATTACTCTATTAAATATATATGACATATAATTTGAGTTAGGCTAATTTCTTTAAGATATTTATGCAATGTATAATTTTACTCAAATTTCCAAACAGATATTTTGACCTGAAAAGTATCTCTAAAATTCAGAATTACAAGTTCATTAAAATGACAGTAAGAGAGATACATATGTGGCTGAGGCAGCATAGGTGGCAAAAGTACAGAACATATAAAGCCCAAGAAACTGAGTTTGTGACCCAGGGTTGGGGTTAGGGCTGGGACAGGAGAAAGAAATACGCCATCCCGCCATACTATATGAGGCTTGAGTACATGTATTGTTTTATGAGTGACATTTTACACATTAAAAACTATCACCAAGTAAAGTACTATAGCATATATAGTATATTTAAAATTGGAAAAGTTTATTATTTGTTAGTGATATTTTATAAAGCGCACACAACTACATATTTGGATCTAAAACATTAAAATATAAAAGGAGTATAAACATTTTAGGTGAGCCTCTATAACCATTATAATGAAATAAATAATCACCCTACAGAAATTAACAGTTCTAATTTGGGGACAGATGATTTCTAGCAAACAAAAAAGGAGAAAATATTACTGTAGTTAAAATTTGTTTATAGAGCTGAAACAGAGGAAACAGTCTCAAATTCTGTTATATGGCAAATATAACATCTATAACAATATCAAACAAGAGCATTATAAGAGTACAGGATATTCTCACAAATGAATGTAGTGCAAATAAAATATTAGTAAACCGAATTTAGTAATTTATAAAAAGATACAATGTTTTTCCAAAATTTGTTTATTCTGGCAATGTAAGTTTTGTTCATTAGAAAAACTTTAATGTGATTTGCCTTTTTAGCAAAGTTAAGGTAATTTCAATAGACATAGAAGAAACATTAAAAAATTCTGATAACTAAATGATTGTTCATAAAAAAGTGTGAAAATAAGATAACTTTCATAATATGTTAAAAGGAATTTACAAAAGAGTTGTAGTGAACTTGTCACAAGATCTGCCTCAGAATTGCGGTTTCGACTGCTTCAGCTTCTGGTGGAAAGGCCAGAAACATGCTGTGAAGTACTGAAAACAAGGTCTTTCAAGTATGAGAATATACCAGTGAGTTTTGGTCAAAATGGCAACCTGGTAGGAACAAGTCCCACCTCCTCCCCACAGAGTAACTAGGAACTCACCTGTTTTCCAGACATAAACACTGAGGAAAAGCAGCCCCAGAGGCTGCAGAGATCACAGCAGCAACCATAACCGCAAAGCGTAATGGAGAAAATGTTAAGAGTTCAGAGCTACACTGCAGATTCAGGATTCAGCCTGCAATGGAGGGCGTGGACCATGGGAAGAACCAGGTTTCCCAGGACTCGCTCCAAAAACAACAGAGACCTACTGAGTGGGACTGGGACCCAGAGCCTGGAGAGATGACCTTGGCCAGGGTGGAAGGAGAATCAGCTCCCAGGTGATCTGAGTGGCAGACCCTGAGGGGGAATTATACAAGGCACTGCCATAACCGAAAGGCTGATAGGAAAATTCCCCCACCTTCACCCCTCCTATCTTAATTGTGCTGGAGTCACAGGATCTGTCCATCGGAAATCTCCCCCATGCTTAAAGGAAGAAGAGTCTCCCAGAAGGGAGAAACCTTCAACTCTAACCTCTGGCGCCACCCGTGGGTGAAGGTGGAACTTCACCCTGATTGCTGATTGTGAATCAGTGACAAGGTGGTTCTTACCGCTTAAACCTGGGACACTGGGGCAGTTTTTAATCCTCCACACAAACTCCAGTTCCCAAGCTGAACTCTCAGGGCCCATTCCAGGATTCCCCTAAGACTTTCGGTAAATACAGCTAGTGATGACTCCACAAAACTTGATTCTCAGCGGTCAAATCAAGAGCCAGGTTTATTTAGTCTAAGTCAATACCTTATACTAGGCCATCATTGCAGGATAACCTGTCCCAGAGAAACAAACAATACCAAACAGTGAAGATGCATAGAAATATATGTGATATGATGGTCCTCAACCAGGAAGAAATCTGAATATAATAGACATATGCAAACTACCTGAGAATAAATTTAGTGCAACAGTGATAAATATGCTCATGAAAATCAAGAAAACAATAGAGCAGCAAAAAGAAAACCACAAAAATGAGAGAGAAGAAATGAAGCAAAATACTGAAGAAATGAAGAACACGATAGCGTAAGTGAAAACTTTATATAGGGCCTCATGAGTAGGATGGATGAAGCCTCCAATAGAATCAGTGAGTTAGCAGATAGGGGAGAGGACTGCACTTAAGCACACCAGCAAAGAGGAAAAAGCATGAAAAGAAACAAAGAAAGCATTTGTGACCTATAGGATAATATCAAAAAGAATGATAGGGGATCCAGAATAAGAAGAGAGAGAAAAGGGTACAGAAACTGCATTTAAAGAAATAGTATCTCAGAATTTCCCTTGCCTGAAGAATGAAGCAAGCCTCCAGATCCAGGAAGCTCAAAAAGTTCCAAATAAAAGAAACTCAAACAGACCTGCATCTAGACACAATGTCCTCAAAATGTGAAAAATACAAGATAAAAAAAATGTCAAGCAGCTAAAAGTAGAAAAACAAGTCACATACAAAGGAGTGCCCATAAGACTGTCAGCGAATTTTTCAACTGAAACTACAGACCAGAAGAGTGTGGCGTGATACGTTCAACATAAAGTGTAGTTGGTTTGTAAACTAGAGAATTAATAAATGGATACTGAATTATTCAATATTTTAAGTATTTTCAAGCTATCATGATAGTAGCAGTTTGTCATAGAAATATAAAGTCCCAAATTGGAAGTCAAGAAAACAATTATATTTAAGTTTTATGGTAGATAAAAATAGTACTTTAATTACTGGGAAAATATAGCTTTTCATCTAACAATATCTGGACAACCAATTCATTCATTTACATGTGTGTATTATCTGGAGTGTAGGGAGAAGACATTTTCATAATGGTAGAAAATAATTTATAAAGGAAAAGATTGATTTTTCAAAGTCTCGTAGCATAATTTATTTTGAATTTTTGCACCCAGGTGTTGATAGTTACATATGTGTTTATTTAACCTTCTTGTACAGCAATATACTGAGATTCAGACAGTTTAAATGACTCGTATAGTTATATAATAAGTTAGAGATATATTTGGAATGAGAGTTTGGGATTTCAAACCAATTTTTCCATTCTATTACCAGTATACCTTATATTTCATGCATTTTTATTCAAAATTATTTGCTCTTAGATTAAGTAAAAATAAATCCAATTTTCAAGTTTTACTGTAGATCTTTTATTTCCTTTATTTTTAAAGGGTCACCAATTATGTGAGCTTTTGTTTATTATTCTAATCTTAATTTCAACATATTTGATGTGTTTAAATATTGAAGTTATCTTGTTTTTAAAATTTCTATTCATTTTTTCAGGTTTAGTGAGGTATAATTGTGATGATTTTATGTATTTATGTGATTATGTATACATTGTGAACAGATTCCAATCTCATAGTTAATTTTTGTTCTATTACCTCATATTTTTGTGAGAAAAATTTAAGTTATAATCTCAGCAAACTCAGCTACATCATAAAGTGTAGTATCTTTAATCATTATGTTATACATTAAATCCTCAGACCATATTTATCTTTTTTTTTTTTTTTTTGTCTTTCTTGGAGAGAAAGGAGGGGAAACGAGGAAGAAGCTTTTTCTTTTTAAGGAAAGCAGTAAGCACTTTCATTGAAAGATTGTTTTCCTCAGCTCAGAATTTGAACCAAGGCCCTAGTGCTTTGCATGCCACATGCCCCAGCCTCAGGCTTAACTCCTGAACCCTCAGGGTTTGTATCTTTTAATCAGACTCTCTGTTCTCCTACCCCTAGCCCCAGACAACCTTCCTAGTTTCTGTTTCTTAGAGTTTCTTTTTGTTTTTATAATCCATATGGATTATATGGATAAGCGATATTATGCAGTAGTTTTTTCTTTTCCTGTGTGGCTTATTTCACTTAGCATAAAGTCTTCTAGTTTCATCCATGTTGTTATAATTGACAGGATTTTCATTCTTGTGGTCGATTAATTTTCTATTGTGCATATATGTCTCTACTTCTATATCAATAATTCATTAACAGACACCTAGGTTATTCCTTATATTGGCCTTTGTGAATAATATTGACAAACATGTCAGTGCATATACTTTTTTTCACTATTCTCTTTTCATTTCCTTTGGGTGTATATCCAGAAAAGTGATTGCTGGATCACATGGTCATTCTGTTTTAATTTTTGAGGAACATCAGTTTGATTTTCCATAGTGGTTACACCAATTTACTTTTCTAGAATGGTTCTTCAAGTTTCCCTGTTTTCTATAACTTCCCCCATCCTTGTTATCTCTTGTCTTTTTGATGCTCGCCATTCTGACAGGTATGAGGTGATATTCATTGTAGTTTTGATTTATGTTTCCATAATGATTAGTAACATTAAGTATCCTTTCACACATCCGTTGACCATCCTTTATTCTTTTTGACAAAATGTCTACAGTAGTTCGGCCTTATCTGCAGTTCTGCTTTCTGTCCTTTCAGTTACCCTCATTTAATAGAGGTGTGAAATTTAGCTCCCTGTCAGTTATGGTATGCAGATATTTTCTTCTATAAACAGAGATAAGCAGAGAATGGTAAAGTGGTTGCTAGGAATAAGGGTAGGAATTTAAAAGTTAAGTTTTATTTGCTGATGGTTCGCTTTACTGGGCAGAACCTTTTTAGTTTGATGTAGTCCCATTTGTTGATTTTTGCTGTTATTGCTTTGCTTCTGGTTTTAAATCCAAAAATCATCACCTAGGCCAATGAAAAGTAGCTTACCGTGTATTTTTTCTTCTAGGATTTTATTTTAAAGCATTTTTTACTTTTTTATTTTTGTTCTTGGCTATTCCACCAGTTCTGGAATGCAAACCCAAGTCATTGGGATGTACATGAACTTCACTTATCCGGAGGCAGCAGACCTAACCACTAATCCACCAGGGCATACCATCTTCTAGAAATTTTATGCTTTCAGATCTTACATTCCTATCTTTTACCCGTTTTGAGTTTACTTTTGTGTATGGTATAAGTTAGGGGTTCAGTCTTGAACTTTATATGTTGCTTTTTGATTTTCTCATTAAAGAGATTGTATGTCCTATTCTCAGTATATATTCTAGACTCTTTCGTCATATAAACATGGGTTTATTCCTGGGCTCTCTATTGTTTAAATTCTCTATGTGTCTTTTTTATGCAACTAACATACTATTTACATTACCTTAATTTTGCAATATTGTTTGATATCAAGAAGTGTGATGTCTACCGCTTTGTTCTTTCCTAAGATTAAATTTTGGTTATACAGGCTCTTTATGCATTCATATGAATTTAAGATTATTGTTCGTTTCCTGTGAAAATTATCATTGCACTTGAACAAGGATTTCATAATCCTTAACCCATAAATCTCTAGAGTACTTCGGGTTGTGTGGGCATTTTAACAGTATTAATTTTTCCAAACCTTGAGCATGAAGTATCTTTACATTTATTTATTTATTTTTGTCCACTGTTTCCTTCATCAATGCCCTGTACTTTTTAGGGTGAAGATATTTTATCTTCTTTGTAAATTAATTCATAGGCACCTTATTTTTGATGTAATTATAAATGTGATTTTTTCCTGAAATTTCTCTTTCTGATAGTTCATTTTTAGTGCATAGAAATCCAGTTGATTTTTGCATACTTTTTTAATCCTGCAACTTACTGAATTCATTTATTAGTTCTAACAGGTTTTTGGAGAAATCCTTAGTGTTTTCTGTATATGTGGTGATAGTTCTACAAATGGTGACAGTTTTGCATTTTTTTTCCTAATTAGGATTGCTTTTTATTTCTTTTTCTTGTGTAATTTCTCTAGCAAGGACTTCTAGTACTATGTCAAATAAAACTGACAAGAATAGGAAACATTCTTTGCATATAGCGAGCATAACCTCATCCATCTTTATTGCAACTACAAAAATAGTTCTGAAAAATAGCCTAAGTGTAGAGCAGTCAGCTAGCAGCTTGACAAAAAATGAAAAAGTGGTGAGATCGGACATACTTGTCTTATTCTTGATCTTAGAGGAAAAGCTTTTAGCTTTTCACTGTTCAATATGGTATTAGCTATGGATTGTCACAAATGACCTTATATTCAGGTACATTCCCTGTAGTAGGCCCATGTTATTGAGAATTTTTGTCATGACTGGATGTTGAATTTTGTCAAATGTTTTTACTGCTTCTATTGAGCAGATAATGTGATTTTGTCTTTTTTTTTTAATATTATTGTGATATTTCACAATTTATTTGTGGATGTTGAACTATCCTTCCTCCCCTGGAATAAATCCCACTGTTTATGGTGTATGTGTGATTCTTTTAATGTACTATTGAATTTAGTTCTCTTCCGAAACCAGGCATATCGATGTATAATTTTCTTTCCTTGAGGTGTCTTTTTCTGGTTTTGGGTAATTAGAGTAATTCTGGCTGCATAAAATGAATTTAAAAGAGTTTCTTTTCTTCTTTTTTTGGAGTATTGTGAACAGGATTGGCATTAATTTTTCTTTAAATATTTGATGAAATTCACCTGTGAAGCCATCTGATCCTGAACTTTTTTATTGGGATATTTTTGATTAACTGATTTAATCTTATTACTAGTAATTAGTCTATTCAAATTTTCTATTTCTTCATGATTCAGTCTTGATAGGATGTATGTTTCTAGGATTTTATCCTGTATGGTCCAATTTGTTGGCATAAAACTGTTCATCACAGTCTTAATAACCCTTTTTTATTTGTGTGGATTCTTCTTTGTTTTTTTTAATTTATAATTTTATTTGTGTTCTGGATGTTGGTAAGTCTAGCTAACGTTATGTCTATTTTGTTGATCTTTTCAGAAAACCAGATCTTTGTTTCATTGGTCTTTTACTGTCTTAATCTCTGTCTTATTTATGTCTGCTCTGATCTTTGTTACTGTGTTCCTCCTACTAACCTTATGGTTTTTCTTTGAGGTGTAAGGCTATGTTGCTTATTTGACATCTTTTTTTCTTACTATAGGTGTTTATTAAAAGAAATCCCTCTTAGAACTGCTTTTGTTGTATCCTATAGTTATGGTGTGCTGTATTTCCATTTGTTTTAAGATATGTTTTGATTTCAAACTTGATCCTTTTTTGACCTATTTCTTAGTAGTATGTTGTTTAATGTTCACATACCTGTGGATTTTGCTTTTCTCTCATACACCATTGTGATCAGAAAAGATGCTTGCTATAATTTCAGTTAGTCTTCTTACCTTTATTAAGATTTGGTTTGTGGCCTAATATCTAATCTGCCCTGGAGAATGTTCCATGTGTGCTTGAGAAGAATATATTTTGCTACTGTTGGATGGAATGTTAATGTCTTAAAAGTTCATGTAATCCAATGTGTATTTTAATTCTGAAGTTCGCTTACTGGTTTTCTCTTGGGGTTATCTGTTGTTTAAAGTTGGGTATTGAAGCTCCTGCTATATTTGTATTTTCATCTGTTTATCTCCTCAGATCTGTTAACATTTGCCTTATATATATAGATATTTCTGTGTTAGATGGTTATTTATATAGTTAATGTCCTTGTTGAATTAATTGTTATCATTTTATGATGACCTCGTTGTCTCACATTATAGTCTGTGTACTAAAGTTTATGTTGTCTACTAAAAGTGTAGCTATCCTTGCTTGCTTTTGGTTTCCATTTGCTGAAAATATTTTTTCCATTCCTTCACTTTCAGTCTGTGTGTCCTTAAAACTGAAGTGAGTCTTTCTTTGGAAGAATATAGTTGGGACTTGTTTTTAAATCCATTCAGCCACTCTACTTCTTTTGATTGAAGTTTTGAATCATTTGCATTTAAATTTCTTGTTGCTAGGTAAGGACTTTGTATTTTGAGCTTGTTGTTTACTAGCTGTTTTGTGATTACTTTCTTCCTTTTTCTCTTTTTTTCCCCTCATGATTTGATTATTTTTTAGTAGCATGCTTAGATTCCTTTTTTCCTCACCCTTTTGTATATCCAATAAAGGGTTTTCCTTTGTGATTACTCTGAAGCTCATCTAAAACACTCATAAGTACATTTTTAAAAATCTCCTAGTATTAAAAATAATAAACTAGATGACATTCATGGTATTATTCAGCTGTTAGGCTTGTACTTTTTATCTGTCATGGACTATGCACCATTCTGTGTTCTGGGGCTCCAGTGAGTAAATATGGTGTAACAGGTGACAGTGGTCAATAAAGAACTGAGAAAAGCACATGTGAAAAAATAAGAGCTTTACAGAGAATCAGTACTGTGATAGTATATCCTGTGACCTAATTGTCTGAGACAAGTCTTAAGAGAAACCCTTTCTGAGGAGGCAGCCATCCATAGCAAACCAAAGGGGAAGCTGTTGCAGTGAAAAAAAGTGATGATCCATTTATCACGTTTAAAAAAGAGAAAGAGTACCAATGGAGCTAGAATATGTGGGATTGAAGGGAAGAAGTGATAGGAAGTGGTGTTTCATAGGTGAACATGGAACATGAAAGTGTATAGTGTGCTTAAAGAAAATGGTTTTGGTTTGATTTCAAGAGCGTCGGAAGTCACTGGAGCATTTCTAAGAAAGGGAGTAACATCTGATATACTTCGTTATTTTTATACTTTTATTTTGAAGTAGTCTAATAAGAAGCTGTACAAATAATAGAGTATTTGTGATAATATCTTATATGAACATGGCACACCCAGTAAATTGATAATAACATAATATCAGCTCAGGTACTTTATGTATACTTCAACAGCTTCTAAATGTTCTAATTCATATACTGTGCCTCTTATGTGTACAGTCCTGTGGAAATTTTGTTGCGTATGCAGATTTCAGTGTACCTCACCATCAGGGTACAAACTGTTCTGTCAAAGTATTTCTTCATATGACCCTTTAATCGTCACATTCTCTCCCCAAATCCAACCTCTGGTAACTGTTGGCTTGTTCTCCATCATTATAATTTTGTCACTTCAACAATATTGTATTAATGAAATAATATGGGATGTAGCACTTTTGATTGCCTTTTTTGTTCCCCCAAATTATCTTGAGGTACAGTTAATTTGTTAGATGGACCCTTTCCTTTATAGAATTGATTGCATGAATGTACCATGCTTTGTTTATTGAACTATTGTATGGTATTTGGGTGGTTTTGGCAATTACAAATAAAGCTACAATGAGCACTTGGATGCATGTTTTTGTGTGACTATAACTTTTCATTTTTCCAGGCTAAATAATTAGGGGTCAACTTTTGGGTCATGCTAAGTGTATATTTAGCTCTTTTCCAGAGTAGTTAAAACATTTTACATTTTCATCAGTAAATTGTGAGGGTGTCTGTTCCTCGGTATCCACATCAGCATTTAGTATTGTCAAGATTATTTTAAGCTACTCTAAGAGATGTATAGTAATAGCTCATTGTAGTTTTAATTTACATTTCCTTAATGGCTATTGATGTTGAACATTTTATTATGTGCATGTTGGCCATCTATAATTCCTCTTTGGTGTTTGCTGAATTCCTAACTGGATTGTTTGTTTTCTTACTGTTGAGTTTAGAATATTGTATATTCTGTATACAAGTGCTTTGACAGGTAAAGTTATCTACAAATAATTTCTCCAAGCCTCTAGCTTATCATTTCATTCCCTAAAGGAATTCACATCAAAGAAATTTGTTATACTTTGAAATATGTAAATATGTATGTGTATATCTATATGTACACATACTCATACTTTTTGTTAATGAAACATCTCTTTGTCTAACCCTAGGTTATGAAGATTTTTCTCTGATATTTTCTTGTAACCGTTTCATAGTTTTGCTTTACATTTAGATTTATGATCCATTTTAACCTTATTTTTGTATAAGATGTGAGAATAGATCAAAGTTTATTTATATTTTTAATTGCTTGTGAATGTCTAATTGCTCCAGTATCACTTGTTTTAATTCCTATTTCGGGGGGGGGGGGGGGAGCTTAATTCATAGTTCTTGCCCACAGCTCTCAAAAATCTTGGAATTCCCTAAGTATTGATATGTCTGTAGTCATGTTAATGAACGACTTTTAGAAGAACCTAATGATGGGGGCTGTTGGCACAGGGACTGTCCAAATGACTGGAGCACTGGAGCTTCCAGTCTAACTTCCAGACCTCTGGCGAGGGGAGAGGGGCTAGAGGGTGACTTCAGTGGTCCACTGCCAGCGGGTTAGTTGTGCCTACTTAATGAAATCTTCAAAAATCCTAAAAGGAGGAGTTTCAGAGAGCTTCTGGGTTGGTTGACACGTGGAAATTTGAAGGGAGTGGGGCACGCGAGAGGACATGGTTGCTTCATACCTTTTCCCTGTTCCCTGCCCTATGTTTCTTTTCATCTGACTCTTTATTGATCTCCTTTAGTATCCTTTGTAATCAGTTGGTAATCTGAATAAACAGGTTTCCTGAGGTTAGCGTGCCTTTGTAGCAAATCAATCAAATCCGAGGAGGGTGTCCTGGGAACCTCTAATTTATAGACTTAATAGTCAGAAGCACAGACCAGAAGTGGCTGAGTTTGCAAGTTGTCACCTAAAGTTTGAGAGGCATTGTAGGAACCTCCCATCTGTAGTTCGGTCAAAAGCACTGTTAACTGCCTGGGCTAGTTTTGGTTTCTGAGGTAAAGAGCCATCTTGGGAGTTTGAGCCCTTGACCTGTGGAGTCTTAATACTGTCTCTGGGTAGATCGTGTCAGAATTGAGCTGCACTCTTAGACCGCTGTTGGTATCTGAGAATTGCTTGTTGTTGTATTGTGTGGGGAAGCCTCCGTGCTCACATGGGAGTTACAGCCAGGAACTTCTCTACACACTCAGTGTAGTCACTCCGAACAAGTAGTTGATATTCCAGAATATTTTGTTCGATTAGTAAATCTTCCAGAAAAATATTTACATTCTATGGTTGTCTGTCTCTCGTATTCCCAAATGGTGAATTAAGTGAAACTTTCATTTTTACTTAATGTTTACTGTGTGTCTATTTTGTAGATTAAAATGTTGTTCTTATTTTAAAGTCTCTCTGTTTATTCTTAACTTTATGTCACTTCACTTAAAATTTTTAAAGGGAAAACTTCATACTGCAAAGTTACTTCTGGTAGAAAGGTGAAATGGAGAGGCCTTCTCATCATGGCATATGTGCTGTGTGTCCCAGCATGCTGGCAGGTTGTTGGAAACAACAGGTAAAAAGCAAAGCATTGTTAAGAGTGCAAAATAAAGTTTAATTATGAGGGGATTTTGCCAGCACTTTCATTTTGTATTTTTTATGAAAATTGTATTTTTGTTTACTTTCCAATTTAAAAAAAGGTCTTCATAAATAGGAAAAAAGGCACAAATCTGTGAATCAGTAGGCATTTCCATATTATGCTCAGTTAAAGTTGCATCAAATTTGATTTATTGACTCATGGACAGAACAGATGTTATATTAATGGAAGAGAAAAGAAGAAAGTTACATATTTTGAGTCACAGAGCCACCTCTATTATATTCTTTGTGGACTCACAGGTTCAGAAACCTCTATCCCAGCATTTATATCAGACCTCAACATTTTGTAGTCTACACATGTATCTCTAGCTTTAAGTTTTAAAAATGTACTTAAATATATAAAAATACATGCTGGAATTTTCAGGAAATCTATAGTATTGGAAGTTAGGTACAAATTCATTTTTCAACATGTGCAAAGTTTTGTTAATTCTTTATCAGACTTTCACATTTCAATATATAGAACATGAAATTGTTTGGTATCAATAATTGTTCTTTTATTTAATCTCTGATGATCTAAATAAATTTGTCAATACAATGACACTCAAATTTTTTTAACCAACAAAGACTCCAGGAATATAGAGTGGAGAAAAGGACAGTCTCTTCGATAAATGCTGTTTGGAAAACTGGACATCAGAGGTAAAAAATGAAACTGAACCACTATCTTATACTATATACAAAAATAAACTTTAAATGAATTAAAGACTTGAAGATAAGACCTGAATCCTTAAAACTCCTTGTGGAAAACATAAGTAGTAAGTTACCTGACACTGGTCTTGGTGATGATTTTTTTCATTTATACTAAAACAAAGGCAACAAAAGCAAGAATTATCGGTCGGGGCTACACCACCTATGGCCAGCTGCATATGAAAGAAGCCATAAACATAATGGAAACCAGATTACAAAAGGGGAGAAATTGTTACTAATCATACCTGAAAAGCGTTAATACCAAAATATGTGAAGAACTTGTACAACTCAGTAGCACATATTTTAAAAAGTCCAATTAAATAAGAGAGTCTGAGCAGACATTTTTTCAACAAAGATATGCACGTGCATTTGTCCTCATTTATCCTCAGATAGTCATTGTAAGATTCAGTTAGTCATTGTAAGATTCAGTTAGTAGTTATTTATTAGTGCCTACTCTATGCCAAGTTCTTTTATAAGTGCAAGGAATACAGGAATGAGGAAAACAGTCTCTGCCCTCAAGTTTATAATTCTAGTGAAAAACAGTCAAGATTAAAATGAAAAAAATATATTATGTTTGGTAGTGTTTAAGTGCTGCAGAATAAAACAAGAGTAGAGCAAGAAGTGAATAGGAAGCAGTTGTTTATATTAGAACATCAACAAAGACTGTGATTTTTAATGCAGTTAAGACCTCCTTCATTTGTATAATGACCTGAAGAAATTTTTTAAAAACTTCATAAAATCTCAATATATTAAAATAACATATTAGTTTAATGTTTAATTTTAATCTTCTAATTACATAACTGATAAGCATATTGAAAAACTCATAATGTCCTGGAACTGACATCAACATTTTTTTCATGTGTCCTTTTGCAACAGTTTATCATTTATTGTATTTTAAAGAAATATTTCTTGCTGGTGTGATAACTCTACTGCTGTAAATGTTTAAGTTTGTGGGTTTTATATCCTGATAGAAGGGAAATCAATTAATACATACAATTTCTAATGTACTAAAGTACATTTTAAATTTTATGGTAATGTGAATACCTGTAGGGAATACCAACTTATGATGCTATTTTAAAAATATTGTTTATATTGTGCTATTATTTGTCAACGACTCTGTCTTTTTTTCAACTGTGGAAAGTTTTTTATTTAGGAAATGGGGAAAGCTAAGAATTTTGTTTCTTTTCTTTTTCTTTTTTCAACCCCTACTCCGTGTCTCCAACCCAGGTCCTGCCTGGATGTGCTAAAGCGAAGTAGTTTATTTTATATTTGTTATGCTTAGGATTCTTCCTGTAAAACTTTCTTTAACTTATTGCATTCTAAGATTTATTTTTGCTATTAAAACATTTTCTAATACATTTTAAGAATGAAATTATAGTTTATGTCCTTAAATTGTATAAAGCAAGAGAAGAAAGAATGGCTACTGTCCTTTGTTTTTTTCTGTGCCAAAATCCTCTTAATTCTTAATTTTCTGGATTTAGATTTGATCCAGTCATTACTTGCGTGGTATAATCACCTAGTGGCGGAATAGGTGTATTCATGCTTCTCAGCTTCCACTGGAACCATGGTACCTGTTGAACCTGGCATGCTGACTCCTTGCGATGTTATTTAGTACCTTTATATATTCACACCCAAAAAGTGCTGAACAGGGAAAAGCATAAACTATTTCCTTACACAAGTTTCTATTGCAAATATCAATTTTATTTTCAAGTCCGCTTTCTCTTGGTAATGCAGACCTTGGTAGCTGTAGTGACAACCCTTGTGATATTATCTGTGTTTTATAATATGTCAGTCAGATTCCAGTTGTGTTATCTCATTGCAACAGCAATTTTGAATTATCTGTAGAAATAAAGGTAGCCTGTAAAATATGCCATTTCCTTTTCACAATAGCAAGAATTCTTCACACATGCTGTCCCTTAATACTGCCATTGATTTGTATTCTGCTGTGTGTTGCATATAGTGTATTTACTTCAAAAAACGTGTGTGAATATTATGAAATAAACAATGGATGCTTAACATTAAGAGCCTGAATGAATATAGAAATCGACATTCATTACTCAGTTTACCTATTTCTAGGAAGAATTCCTGTCTGAAGTAATGTTTCAAATGAGTTGAAGAATATAGCTTAGCTCGTCAAGTTTTATAGCATAGCCTAAAAAAGTCACTGAATTTTGGTTGAAGGGGAAAACAAAATGAGATTGAGTAAATAAATGCTTGTTTCAATATGTACTGGAGGAAGGTCCTGAAAGTTAGACTGAACTGACAGGTGATGAAGCTAAAGCTCTGCACACGAGTGGGGAGAAGTAAATCGACCGAATAAATGACACCATTTTTACAGCTAGATTTCAGATTGAATAGGAAGGTGAAGGTAGATCAAAAATGAGATGATTAACTCAATTCTTTGTATAGAGCATTTATTCTCTTATTTTAGTATACTGCTTTCCTGTACAATAAGTTATGTCCTAATAAAAATTAAAGAGCAAGTTGCATTTGGAAGATCAGGTCATCGTAACTCATTGACATTAGGCCACATAACTGAATAATGTCTTCCTTCAGTGAAATACATCAAATGAGATCAACAATTATGACTCATAAACATGCCTCGCAGGCATAAAACAGCAGGGAATTAGCATGTGAGGCTGATAAATATGCATGTAAATAAGCTCCCAAAGGAATAACATGGGTTTGATTGATAGGTTTAGAATTGGAACATATGTAAACCCCTTTATTCCTCATTCTGGTGTAGCTAAGTAAAGATGCGTTTTACTTGTTAAAAAGTTTCAATAACTTTGTAAATCTTAATGCCACATCTGTTTTTTTTTTTTTTTTTCCCCGTTGTTGTTGTTTTTTATGTCACTTTTAAGATTAATTGAATTGTCTACAGGCTGGATGGCCCTCACATACAATAAATGGTGAAACATGTGAATGAGGAACTATGCATCTGGGCTAGAAATGGGGTAAGAATCTTTGGGAAGTCTCCTTTTATACAGTAAATGATGTGTGATGATAGGACTTTTCTTTAGGAAATAAAGATGTGGCATAGCTCTTAACTTTGACTCTCTAAATATACTTCATATCCCCTCTGTCAGTATTTAGTTCCTAAGAATGAATTTTCTATTTTTTCAATCATTTCATTACTGTTTTGAAAATTTTAATTAAAAGTGTATCATTTTCTTTTTTATTTTTTTTTTCCAATTTTGGATTCCTCTGCTTTCAGACCCTTCTGAGTCAGTGTTCATCAACTATGGTGGAACTGCATCAGAAGCACAGCCTGAGATGCTAGTCAGATATTCGGTGGTGGGGGCTGTGGAGGTGTCTTCTGCTTCTGGGCCCAGACCTTTCAGCCTCTAGATAGCCTGGGGAACTAGCAGTTCTCTTTTTCAGGTTCAAGTCATTTCAGGTAAATTGGAGGAGAAATGTAACTTTTGATTTCTCTGCAGTCTTAAGCATTATTGCTGTGGGAGGGTTCAGAGACGTGCCAATGAGTCGCATTATGGAATCAGTGTCCATATCTCTAAGAGAAGAGCTTTCTGTCTCTCTCTAATAATAAAATAGTGAATCAGAAGCTTTAGCTCAATAGCATGAAAGAGCTTATAGTTTCAAAGAAGTCATGTGTTTGGTTGGTGAGACAGGACTGCAGTCGCCGTGCAGCCTGTGTGCATCCTGCCAAGTAGGGTTGTTGACATGAATATCACGCCTTCTGAGTTCTGCAGCTGTGTTTTAGTTGTTGGGGATACGTCAGTGAATAAAAAAAACAAGCCTTGTCCTCATGAAGTTTACACTCTTCCAGAGGCAGATGGTGAGAACAAGTATAATAATTAATTAAAATCGTCTTAGAAAGTAATCATTATTTGGAAGAAAATGAACATTGCCATTTTAGGGGATTAATAGTATATGTATGAATCAGGAGATCTCCGAATTAAATATCACAGTACATCTTACTGTGGAAAAAGCTTGAGCTAAGGCTTACAGGAGATGAAGGATGAAATGTGAGTATTGGGGCCAGGGCATCTAAGCAGAGGAAATAGAAAGTACAGAAGTCTGAGGCGAGGAGCTGTCAAACATGTTTTTCAGCTTAAGAATGTAACAGGGGTGGGGTGTATGCTAATGTACATCTTGTCTTGCATTAGACTTGAATGCATAGAAACACACACCTGTGTCTAGCAACCTGGCTCCCCACTCAATAAATAACAAACTCAGTACAGATTCTCCTTAAGTGTGTTAGACTTCTCAAGGGTGCTGAGATGATTGTGCACTTGATCCCAGTTGACTGAACTGCCATCTGCAGTGGTCTTGCTGCTAGGTGCCGTTCAGGTCACTCTTCTTTAGACTCAGCATTCTGGCATTTCATCTATTTTATGCTATTTATTTATTCAAAATGTGTACCTTTTTATAAAAAGTCTTTCTTTATCTTAACATACTCAAATTGAATTAGACAGAGGCCCGCCCAAGGTAAGATTTTCATTAGTATATTAAGAAATTGCTAGAAGATACAGGTTTCAGGTAAGGCAGTTGTCCTATAATAATGGATTTAAGTGCCAGATACAGAAATTAATTGGGAGTGGTATTCAGCTCTCAAGCATTTGGAAGAACCTAAGGACTGGGTATTTGGGGGTGTGTGGAGGAGGGGTCTAAGGGCTGTCTTAACACTAGTAAACTCCATTGGCATTTAGTGGGTAAGTGCTGATTTACAGTGTACTAAACAGTTGCATGTAATGAAGAGCTAGCTTGTTCCAGATGCCCACAAGCAAAGATACTAAGGATGAGATTAGTCAAAGCAAGCAAGAGCAGTCCTTAGAACTCGAGAAAGTGGTTTTCTGGAAGAGTAAAGCCTATGTATATAAAAAAAAAGGACAGCACAGGAAATTTCCTATACCACTGAGCTGGAGAATCTATACTGAGTTTGTTATTTATTGTTTATGGGATTAAGGTTTTTGCATATAGGTATGTGTTTCTATACATCCAAGTAAAACAGAACCCTGCAGGTGCTCATAGGATCCTGTTACCTTAAAGCTTGGAAATGAATGCATGTACACAACTGCCATTAAAATTTCCATTTTGATGATCTGCCACTAGTTAATAAAGCCACCTTCAAGAATGCTCCATTTAAATATGTGATTGTCTCCATTGGAAATTCTGGGCACACTGGCGGCAAAGGTGTTAAGCCCATGTCTGAGGTGCCATCCACATACAGCCCCAAGATCCATATATGCACCCTGGGACCCAGTGAATAATTCAAATGAACAGCCAAGTAAAATGCTTCTTCCTCCTTTCTCTTTATTCTTGCCTATATTCCTTCATCTTAAAAAAAAAAAAAAAAGATCCTGTTAATTACAAATTGATTTCTTTGTTTTTAAAGTTGGTAACTTGTTTTTACAGACTTATAGCACATGTTCCTATAGAAATTCTCTTGGAAATGGGAATGTTAATTTCCAAGATAATTTATAGAAGTGAATATTAGCTATAAGTACCTTTCTCGACTAACAAAGAGTCAAACAGTCTTAACATAATAAAATGTATGACCTCTTAGAATTAAAACTGTATAGAAAGGGGAGAAATAATATTTCGGAAATCTTTTAAAATGATGGTTTTATGCAAGCAGCAGAAGCCTCTCTGTGTTTTGTACTCACTTCTCTGCACCAGAACACACACATAGTGCTGAATGAGAAAGTGCAATTCAGTGTAGAAAGACAGGAGAAGCACAGCCTTAGGTTCCTGACCAGGACAAAAGATTTAACACTGTGGGTTGCATAATTCTCATCTGCTAATTAAAGAAAAATCACCATTTCTAAGGAAACATTTCTTGATTTAATTTTGATCTTCGATAAAGTGTTGATAGGTATATTTTTTAAAGATAAGACATAAATAATGGTCAGAAAACTTTTCTAGCATTTATCTGTAGTCTTTTTGTATCTTTTCCATTTTTGACCCCCTTTATCTTCATGACAGAGAAGGCAGAACAGAAGGCATGCAGTGTAATTGTGATGAGGTTTAGATTGACCTTTACCTTGAAAGGGTTTTCTTGGTGGCAGGAGGGAGGGAGCCCCTCACCTTTGAGGAAGGAGTGCCAGAAGCTGGGCTCTAATTAGGTGGCTCTGGAGTCAACATGCTCTGTGTGTCACCCCAGATTACACTGTGAGTCAGTAATCTATGTAAAACCATTGTCACTGTTTCCAGGAGCTAGGGAGAAGACCAAGGAAGTAGAGGAGAGAAATGGAAATGAGGTGATTCAAGAAAAATGTCTGGCCTGAATATTACCTTAGGTGTGTTTTCTTATACTTCTTCTCAACTACTTCTCAGGAGTCTCAGAGTTCTCATTTTAGGAGACTCTTATACGGATAATCTTTATATTTGGTTGACTCATCTGTTTCCCAACTAAACTATTTGTTCTTTGACAGTACAGCTTGGTGCTTCAGCCCTGAATTCCCCTCGGCACCTAGCAGAAGCTCACTAAGTGTTTACTAAATGAACTGACTCAGATGTTCTAGCTAGCAGACATGCTGACACCAGGGCGGTAGCATTTCATCATGACATGAGCACACTGTCTTATATTCTCACTAGGACCTTCCATGGGTGTGAACCATAAAGATGCTGAAAGATGCTCACACTGGTTGCTTCTTGAAAAATAATTTTATGTTGGAAAAGATAGCAAAGATAATTTCAACTAGAAAATAAAATGGGTCATCAGTTGTTTATATAAATAATGAAGCAACTCAGGTCTGTACAACATCTGAGTTGAAGTAAGATTACCTCTTAATAGGCCAATCAAAAGGAATTGACTCAAATATTAAGTGTCCTGCTTAATTTATTTTGTTTGGGATTTCCTATGTATACATTAGAAAGTGGCTGCTAAAACAAAGATTTAAATTTGAGTATATTTGATGTTGAGTTCTTATTCTCAATAGCTGCATAATAGGATCCACTGCTTCTTGAAGCATTCAGGGTAACGGAGCCACATGCACTGACGCTGCTCACCTAGAGCTAAGACACACAGACCTGTTTCACCACAGAGGTTGGGTGTCAGTTTTTCACGTTACACAGTCTATAAATAAATTGAAAAGAAGTATGAGTGTGTGTCTGTGGGTTAGACAGTGCGATGAGTCTGTTCTTTTTCAGAGCATGAGGTATGACTTGAATGATCAAATTTTATTCATCACCTGGTTGTTTTCTGAAATAAATAGAATGATTCCTTTAATACTTTTTCTCACAGAAAAATCTCTGTTTGACATTAGACAAATATTCTTAACTATAGCTGCCAGCCTTTTCTTTATCTTGTGTAGCATACCCATTTCCCGTTTGCCCAGAGAAAATCGTCATAGACATTTCTGTTACATTCCAGTTAGACACGTTAGGTTTAGAAATAACTCCAAGAACAGTTCTTTTATTTTCACATTGAAAACCAGTCAGATTTGCTTCAGCCCAAAAGAGCATGTTTAAAAAAAAATTAAATAAAAGCTGACAGTGATTTGCACTTTTTTTTTTTTTTTCTAAACAGGTAATGGGTTAAGTCTTCTGTTGGTAATCTTTCTCAAGATACTGCTTTTTTGATCTAGGAGTGGACAGTTTTTATTTTATAATTAATGGTAATATTCTGAGTATCAAAAGCCACCATTTGTAGCAACTATTCAACCCTTCTTATAAACCAAAAGTAGTCAGTGGAGACCTGTAAATGAACTGGAACATCTGGGTTCCAGTAAAACTTTATTTATAATGATTAAAACCTGAATTGCATATCATTTTGATCTGCCACAAAATAGCCATCATTAAAATTTCTGATATTTTGTTAATCACAGATCTTTTTGCAGTGATCTGATTTAAAATATATATTATGTCAAACTATTTTCCTCTTAGTCACTGAGGTTTTGACATCTCCACCTTATCCCAGCCCTAATTGTTCAGCAGTGAGTGCCCCCAGGGTTGAAGGTTGACTTGGAGCACTTAGCTGATGATTGGAGGATCCAGGACATGGGATCTTAGAGAACGTGAGCTTGAGGAGACGAACCACAGATCCAGTGAAGTAGAGCTAAGAGGGAGGCAGAAAGGGGCCAAAATTAAGGATTAAGCCAGTTTTTAAATAGCAGGTCTGTGCTTTTTCATGCTACCTTCAAAATGCTTGTAGAGATACGAGACATAATTAAGCATTGCTGGAACCCTATGTATTTATCAGAAACCTGCCGGATACCAGGAAGAATTTCAACAGACCAAAGTGCGAAGGGAGTTTAGAGACAAGAATGTAGTAAAATGAGACAGAGTGGTAGTAAGTGTATAGTTTTTTTTTGAGAAAGTTGCAGGCAGGAATGAAGATGAGTGGGCAAGCAGGCAGGAAGAGAGAGGAGGAAGAAAACCTTTTTTAAATGTGTTTTTATTTGGTTGTTCATCTTGGCTGCTCACTCTAACTCTTGCCCCTGTAGTCAAGCCAGGGTCCTTGGGATGGATGTGGACCTAACTCAACCAGAGCGACAGACCCAACCACCAGTCCACCAGGACGCACCGTATTTTTTGTAATTTAATTCTACTGCATGCTTATACTTTGAGAAACCAGGACTTTTCAGTTCAGAGTTTGTTCCTTTCTGACCAAGGACTGTTTCATGATCATCATGACCTCTGTCCCCATTTGTTCATGAGTACCTTGCTTTATTGAAAAGAGAAATTCCTGATAGTGGTTATGGCCACATTAAAATGGAGGCCATGGAGCATTGACTCTGAAATCAGAAAATTAATGCCAGGAAGGTGTATAGAACCAGGAGATCTATGCAATCTGTCACTGAATTTTATTTCTGTGTCTTTAAAGAGAAGGTAATGTTTCAGTTTTTCCAGGATTTATTAAATAATGACTCTTCCAGGTCAACTCTCTTCTCTTCCTTGGTTTTAGTTATCATGGAGCCATTGTAAGAAAATCACAACTAACATTAAAATTTGGCCAAGTTTCTTAAGATCTTAAAAAGTTAAGTACAAGTATTTGGGTAGTGAAGGAGACCAAGGGAACTAATCTATAACCACCATTCTTTCTCTCTATTTATTAGGGAAAAACAGCTGAGTTCTTCAAGAATGAGTAAGCTGTCAAATAGCAAAAGATTCAGTAGTATAAAATAAGGAGAGCATCATTCCTAGGGGACAAGAAAAGATAATGTGAGAAAGATTTAAATCTAGGCACATGTAAATTTTATTAAAATGCCCCTGTATTTAAATAAGCATGCATGATCTTTGAAACAAATTATGAAAGATGTTAAAAGAAAGATGAAAAGAAGTCTGGTTGAGATAAAGGAAAAGATCAAGAGAAAACAAAGAAAATAGAAGAAACTAAAATGTAATAGCCAAAGTAAAATATGTTAGAAGCAGTAAAGAACAGAATCGGTGTAGCAGAAAGTCAAAGCATAGGTGGGGAGGAAAAACAGAAAGGACTGTATACAATGAGTGTGTTGAGAACCAGAGACCCTTCTAGAACACAGTTCTAAAAAGAGGAGACCACAAAGACCTATGATTCTTCCATAGTTTAGATTTGAATTAGTAATCAGGAAAAAACACATGCACGCAGACACAACACTGCAAGATCTTGATCTGTGTCTTGTGTTAATAAACATGATTATGTGACTGTTATTCCTGTAGTTAATTTTTAAAACAACAGAGAGAATGAAAGCAGATACTGAAACTCATGAGAAGTAGCAGTCCTTGGATTTGGGTGTGAAGCCAGGGAAGGAAGTGATTCCGTTACCTATGAAGAAGAATACAAGCATCTTTAAAGCTTTGTAGACAGTAAATCAGGCCTCAGTAGAACTGTTACTCTCAGATCTAGAAATGGAGAAGACATCTCAGTAGAGAATTTGAGAATTCCACAGTAAAATACACGAGAAGACATTAAGAAACTTCTAGAAATCTAAGGAAAGAAAGCTTTGTGTTAAACGTAATGAGTGTGTATTGCACACGTGTGTGTGTATTGTGCACGTGTGTAGAAAACCTGCACAGGTATCCTAACTAAAAATCACATCAGACTGTGCTTGTGCTGTTGTTTTGGTGTCAGCGTGTCAGAAAACAGTGACGTGACTGCACACTCTTCCTACTACTGCTTTGTCCTACACTGCTTGATCAACCGACTGTAGAATGTTATTTTCTCTGCTTTATTTGCAAGTTAACATTTTAATAATTATCATAAATAGTTACCTGATTTGCATATTCTGGTTCCTAATCCAACTGTTCTGTGGATCAACCACAGTTCTCTTATCATCCATGCCAACACTTCTTTTTATATTAGTCTGAATAATCTATCCTAGACTGCAGTTCTGTTTCCAGTTCTCTGAGCTTTTTATAACTCTTAAGTATATTGCTTTTTTAATCAAAAGATTGGATCATATGTGCTATTCTAATCTCTCAACTACTGTTATAACGAAGATCATTTTTATTGTTGTGTAATTACTAGCATTTCTATAATATCTTAAAATTTTTTTCATAGACCTGTGAGTTTCATATTCAAACGATATTTAAGTGATCCGTTAGTTTTTGTACTTTCAGAATATATGTTAAAATTAACACTAGTGAAGAATATATATTAAGAATTGAAAAATTTGGAAAACATTGCCTTTGAAAGTCAAAATTGTTGTACCTATGTAAAATAGATAACATGGTGGAAATGGTTTGATTAGCCAGGCAAAAGGACTGAGACCAGTCCAAAACTTGTCTATAAGGTCGCTACTGATACTAACATACCCAGAAGTAATCCTCCTGTGAAGGAGGTCTGGCTACAAATGGAAAGGCCAAGTACTGTTAACAGCCATTTGAGGATTAACTACAGAAGCATGAGTTTCTCAGCAGTTGTCTCCACAGTAGACAGGTTTGATGGTTGCATCAAATAAGAATTTGGAATCATTAAAATTAGTCTTCTAACTCCCTTTTTAGAAATTTTCCCTAGCACTTTATGTTCTGAAACCTTGACTTTCCAGGTAGATTTTCTTTCATGTACAGACTACAGTGATTAGACTCACAAATACCTGATTCTCTACAAGCTCTTGTTTTTTTTTCCTCCACATAACACATCCATTAATTGGCATATATACTTTAATTTCTCATATGTGCAGAATTGGCTGGAAGTACCTGATTCCAGTAAAATCTGGTGCACTGAAAAAATTCAGCCTTCAGGATTCAAGACTGAATACTTACCAGTAGAGTGCTAGAAGGTACAAACATAAGCGAGGCCATATTCCATGAAGGCTGCGCTCATCTCCATGCAATATTTCCTGTGGTGTAATATTGTTCAAATGATCAACGAAGACACTTTAGATGTAGAGACAAGCGTAACACTTGATGAAATTGAGTCTCTATTCAGAGAACTGCAGAATGAGGCAGAAGGCAAGGAGGATAAAACATTTTTTATAGGATAAAAAATTGAAAGTTTGTTGTTATGAGTGACTCCGGTATGCATTGCATATTGTAATTTATTACTGTGAGAGATTTATAGACAGTTTATTTCTATGTTGAATCATGTCACTTTTGTAATCCAAATAAGCAACTGGGTTAATTTATGTTTGCCTTTTCATAAAGGTGTCTATAGGGGGGGAAGGGGGAAGAGAGAATGAAAATGGAAAATATTTCATTGGCTGAGACCACACAACCTTGTTTTGGATGAGAAGGAATAAGAAAGTAAGTATAGCGTTCAGGCTGCCTGGTGTTTGGAGAGGGACTGGGTCTGTTGGATTTCTGGCTGAGTGGAGCATGTTCAGAGACACAGAGTTTTCTACATTTTAGTTTGCTGAAGTGGCACCCAGGCAGGTGTGCTTCCACCTTGGGCCTGGAAAGTTTTTTCAACTATGTAATATATCTTGCTGCATTATTTTATAATATCCTGCCCTTAGCTTTCATTTGCAATAAATAAGCATATGGTTAAATTGTAAAGAAAACACCATTATTTCTAAATCATTATGCCTTTAATTCATATGCCTGTTACCAGTGAGTAGTGATTTTTATTCATTAACCCAGGCTTTAACATTCTCCCTTAACACATATAACTGGAGGTTATTGATAAAATCTGCTCTACAGTATTGTTTTTAAATGTTTGAACTATTCTCAAGAAGAAAGTATTATAAAATTAAGAGAAAATTTCTTACTCAGATCTTTATAGTGCCACGCAGTGCTTTAAATTGTTTGAATTAAACCAACAATATTTATTTAGTCCAACCACAAATATAGATGCAATCATAAAATATTTCCCCTGATCTGAATGTACTTAAACTCCTAAATTTAAAAATTGAGTCCACTTGTCTTCGTGGAGAACTTGGAGAGGCAGACATAGGATATCTGTCTAGCTTTGGCAGAGTGATGGTGTGCCTCTGGCCCCGTGCCTGCCGCAGAGTAAGTTCTGCATTTGATCAGTGAGTCAGCTGAAGTAGAGCATTATGATGGTCAGCTTTACATGGAGTTAGCTAGAAATAGTTGAGATGGCTTCTAGTTTTTGATCAAAGATGTATAGAGCTGTAAAGAACACATTTTCTAACCTCCCAACAATATAAGCTAGACCAGCAGTAAGTTATCACTTTTCTTGAACCCTTTGAGTGCTGAAGGTGCTGGGCAATGAACTGGTCTAGGTCTAGGAAGATGCAGCACCTCTTTTGAAGAGAGAGGCAATGTACAAATACTAATATATCTAGTCAAGACACAGCCGAATACCTACAACTCTTGTGTTGGTGGAGGACAAGTGTGCTCTGATGAGAAAGGAGGGAGCCCTTTGGGCCACCATGTAGGAGGATACCACACTCTTTTGTGTGGATTATTCTCTGTGAGTCCCAGCATCCTATCAGAGAGAACCTCCCTGAGGTCAAGAGCTGGGAGGGGAGTATAGGACACATAATAGAAGGGCAACCAACTCTACTTGGACCTGCCTCTCTTCTACCCGTGGAACAAAGCTGTTCTTTTGGGAGAGCTGCACCAGTCACTGTTGCCTGTGGGCACTGGGGCGAGTCCCTTCACAGTAAGGGAATGTGTTAGAGACTCTAGTAGAAAATCTGAATATCAGACCACATCAGGTGTTTCAATACAGAGATGAAAATTATATCCTTGAATTGAATGGAAAGCTTAGATGTGTATAAAACAGTACAGAGATAGAGAATGCCTTTGACAGGGTCATCGGAAGTAAAGACAGACAGAAAGAAAATAATCAAACCGAAAAGGATAAGTCAATAGAAATACCCAAATTGCAGTGCAAAGAGATATGAGTGAATAAAGCAGAATAGCCAAGAACTGTGAGACAACAGCAGTTAGTACCTGTAATTTCCCTAGAGGAGAGGCATAGAAGACATGTTTGAGAAGAAATGATTGGCACTTTTCAAAAACCGATGACAGACATCAAACTGCAAGTTCAAGAAACAGAACAAAATCAGAATAAATACAGAAAACAAAAATAAATAAAAATCACTTAAATATAGTCATATTCCAACTGGTGAAAACAAAAGATAAATTCTTAAGGGGCAAAAAGAAGTATTATATAGCAAGAATAGAAAATAATACAAAAATACTATATGCAGAGCAACCGTATAAGAAATGTTAAAGGAGGTTGTTAGGCATAAGGAGTGCGTTAGCACAAAGGCACCTGGGTGTATACAAAGAAGTAACGAACATTGGATAATAAATGAAATAAATATGTAACTTTCTTGTTTTGTTTCTTGTTTTGTTCTCTTTTGTTTGCCCTTTTGCTAGTCCTAGGGCTCGAACTGAGGTCCTTGGGCTTTACATGCCCTGTACTTTAGCTGTTGAGACACAGGAGTGCACATGTTTCCTTGTTTTTAATGCTCTGAAATGACTAAAAGCAAAGGAAGTAGCAATATATTGTGTGTTTAAAGTACATGACAATAGCACAGAGGATGAAAGGGAGCATGCCATTTTAAGGTACTAAGATTGTACATCTCTATATAATATTATTTAAAGATAGACTGATTAATTAAATATGTGTAATATAAACCACAGCAGTTGTCAGCAAAAATGTTCTTAAACAATAGTTTATATTTAGGATTTGCATTTCTGATGTCTTGCAACTACTCAGCTCTTGCACTGTTGTGTGAAAGAAGCCTTAGTATGTAAACAATTGTGCATGACCCAGTTTCAGAAAAACTTAATATACAATAACATTGACTGGCCATTACGTGTCAATACCTACTGTAGAACATCCATTGAAAAAATGTAATACAGAGATAGTAAAACAATTCACTATTGGAAATCACATGAAGTCATGCAATTCCTAAACTTAAAAGAAGACATAGACAGATGGAACAAGAACAGGTGGAGCAGATAGAAAACAGGTAGCTAAATGCTTTTTTAAAAATTCACTCGCCTCCTCCATGTCTCCTGTTTTTCTGTACTCTATAACCTGTACGTTACCTTAGTGGCGGAAAGGACTTTGCAGATGTTTTTAAGGTTACTTGTTTTGAAATTAAGATATAACAGATTTTCAGGACAGACCTAGTCTAATCCCGAGTCCTTAGCAACACGAACCCTTCATGACTGAAATCAAAGAAGATTGACAACAAAATAGGCAAGAGAGATACATAGTGTGAGAGGGAGTGTGAGAGGGACTTGACCGTTACTGTGACTGATGATGGTAGAAGGTAAAGAATATGGGTAACCTCTAGAAACTGGGAGCAGCCTTCTTCTTCCCCAAGGAATCGGGTTCCCCAGTTTCTGAGAAACTTAGTTCTTCAAACATCTGAATGAGCAAGGAAACAGATTTTCCACTAGGATTTCCAATATAGTACATGGTCTTGCTTAGATCTTCACTTTAGCTTGACTAGGCCCATATTGGAATTCTGATCTACAGAACTGTAGGATAATCATTTCTTGTTGTAAGGTGCTAAGCTTGTGGTAATTTGTTACAGCAACAATAGAAATGTTGCAAATGACATAGGAAGGATGAAAATAAGAGAACAGAAAGATACACCATGAAAACTGAAGAAAGCTGGAGTGACTGTACCAGATTGAGTAGACTTCAGAATAAGGATTGCTGTTAGGAATGAAAAGGGACATCACACATGCTTATATTCTGACGTTTCTCTTAGCATAATGTTTTTGAGGTTCAGCCACATTGTGCTGTTTCATTACTTTGTTCTTTTTATTGTGAAATCATATTCCATTTTTTGTATATCATATTTTTTTTATATACTCATTGAAGTATATTTCTGTTATTTCCGGTTTGGGGCTCTTATAAACAGTGCTGCTATAAACATTTGAACACAGATCTTCATGTAAATATATGTATTCATTTCTCTTGGATGGACTCTTAAGACTAGAGTTGCTGGGTTACATAGTAAATGTGTGTTTAGCTTTTGAAGAAATTATCTCTGTTTGGCAAAGTAGCTAGGCTATTACATTTTTGCCAGCAATATGTGAGAGCTGCATTTCTCCATAGCATCTCCAATGCTTAGTATTGTATATTTTTTGTGTATAGTTACTCTTTAGATCTGATTTAATCACAATTCTAGAAATTGTTTTAGTCTTTGGGAAAACATGCTAAATAAAGGCATGAGAATTATTAAAATAATTATAACAACTTGCCATCTCATTTGTTCATAGAACGCTTTGTTTAGCACAAAGGAGAGTAGGATATGCTTTCTATAACTGTTGTCATATCTCTAATGAAATGGGGAAACAAGTTTGGGGGTGTGGTCACTAGTCTGTGAAACTAAATCTTATGGTTCACACATTGGCAGATGCTTATGTTTGAGGCATGACTTTCAGTTGCTACTTCTCATATGGACAGTTCTGTACAGGATTCTCTAGAATAAGCAGCCGTAGAACTATAGTACTGGTGGTTTGTAATTATTTTGGTCTATAGAGATTTTAGATTTATTTAAAATTCTGTATAGCCATTGGAAGTTGCTTTACAACAGTATTGAACCATATATTGTATTCAAATTATAGAATATTTTGTACATTTTATTAAAATTTCAAGTAAATCTATTCAAATACTAACAATGGTAGAATTGTAGGTGACATTTAATTTTTTCCATGTATGAACTGGCATTTAAAACTTTTCCATAATATAGAGATCATCTATCTTTTACTTCTTATAATTTTTCTATTAATTTTATAATTTTGTTTAATACCTTTAGAATCATCAATTTATTTTTGTATCTTAATATTGCCAGGGAAAGATTTATGCACAGATATATTTATCATGCATTATTTAGAACAACTATTTTAAATGTAGAAATATCCTTGACAGAATAATAAAATACATCATAGAACATTCATATAGAGCATAGGACATTGATTACTATATTATGCAGCCATTTCTAACTTATTTTATAAATTGTTTTTAAAATAACACAGGAGAAATGCTTACATTTATAACACACAAATAAATAGAGCACAAATTGCTTAAATAGTATGAGATTTTTAAATTTAGATACTATATGTTTTTAAAATATCAGTTTGATTCTTTTTAATATTTTTTGCTTACTGTGAGCTTCTAGCATTCCATTCACTTCCAGAATGTGTTGTATTGCCTCACAGAGGAAAGTTAGAGTAACTTCTTCAAATCTGTGTTGATTCCAGCATCTGGGTTGTCTCAGACATCTGTTGATTCTAGAGTTGGTCAGTTTCCTGGTTCTTGATATAGCAGGTAATTTTGGATCGTATCCTGAACTTGCTTTGTTTTGAAACTCTAGGTCCTGTTAAATCCTCTGGAAGTATCTTTTCCTTTTCCCCTTTCCCTTTTCTTTCCTCAGGTCACCAACCCAAGTAAGTTCAGGCCATCTTGCCTTCTGTACAGTGGGTGTTTCCTATGTCAATTCATTGACAAAGTCCTTTCTGTGCATCGAGTTTACATCTTGCACATGACTGAGCCCTTCCACTTAGTCTCAGACTTTAATTGGTGGATTATATCACAGGTCATGTCCCAAAGCTTTTGCTGTGCTGCTTTGGGTATGTTTTGATCATTTCCATGTGGGGGCGAACTCAGGATTTGTGTCTGCTTGTATAAAGAATTAGAGAATCCTCTTGTTCGTTGCTTTCTTCTGTAGAATAACCTACACTCTCTGACTTGTTCTGTTAGAACTTTTGCTTCTCAATGTTTTGTTTTGTTGTTTTGTTTTGTTTCTTTTTCACAATCCCGCACAAATGAGTCCACTTCTATGACAGTGATGAAATGCAAAAAAAAAAAAAAAAAAAAAAGGAATTCCTCGTTCACTATTCTCTCAACAGAAACCCAGTCCCCCCAAAGGCAGCTTTTTTTTCAGGGTTTTTATGCCCACATCTCCAATCACCCACACAGTAGGGCAATTTAGTTCTACAATTAAGCCTGACCGGGTTACAAGTTTGGAAGTGAGAAAAGAGGAATAGGAATGAGAATTCTTTTCCGAGTGCCAGAAGGAAGGGATTGGATCTTTTGCTCTGTGTGGCTGCCTTTCAGTTCATAGATTCAGCCTGTCCTAAGCTCAAAGCTGGAAGACAAAGTAGAAAAAGAAACCCCCAAATTTACCACCACTGGATCGTAGACTCCCTTGTTCAATATGCTGGTAATTATATACTTTTCAGGGACCTCCAGAAGTTTCTGTTTGTACTTTGTCCAAATTCTTAGTTGCCATCAATGAGAGAGAGAGCCTTGGTGCTGCATGTTGGATGGGATTGTAAATACTAGTAGGACTCTAGAATGTGGTATTTACTCTTCCTTTTTTCTTTTTGTGATCCAGATGTCAGACATATTTAGAAACCAGGTTAATTTCTGATCTATGTAGAAAGCAGTTTATCAAAATAAATAAAATTTAATCATTAAATTTAGATGCATGTTGTATATGGGAATGAAATATTAGGAATATAATTATTTACTTTTCTATCATGGAAATAATTTCAAATCATTAACATTTTATACTCTCATTTGGGCTATCTTTATAACTAGGTATACAGTTGTCTCTGACTACTTTATCATGCTATCCTTTGATCTAGATAATAATTGATCCCATAGCTTCCACCTTGCCCCCCCATCCAGTCTTCACATAGCACTTCATGGTTTTTCAAACGTGAACATCATTCTCATCAATTTAAAATTTAACAGTGTACTTCTGAAATGTAGATTTCATCCCTATAAAATCCCAAATACTATAGCCCTTCTGCACACCTCACCTCTGAATATTCCAATTATTTCATTCCTAAACTCCTCCCCACCCTGATCTTTTATTTTCTAAAACACAACTTCTTCTGTAGGACTTTTCACATTGTACTCCTTGCCATCATAGATGTTTAAATGGCTGATTTTTGTTGTTGTTGTTGTTGTTACTAGAATCCCAGATCCGGCATTACTGCTCCCTGCAGGAGCACCCTGCCCCAGTCACCAAGCATTACATTTTTATGGGCTAGTTTCTTTGCACTTCTTACAATTTTTAAAAATACATTATGTGTTATTCATTTATTTTCTTGTGTTTTCACTTCCATATCGTTCTGTTTTGTTCACATTAATGCTTCTAGGTCCTAGAACAGAGCCTAACACATAATAATGTCTCAATATCTATGGAATGAACCAGTGAATCAATTTAATGAGCTGGAATAGGCACTGGCATTAAAAATGGTAGACCGCCTTACTTAAAATGTTATGGCGCGTCCTGATGGAGCCGGGTTAGTACTTTCACCTCCAAAGGAGCAAGTCATATACCCCAGGGTTGGAGTCCCTGCAGACTGAGGAAAACCACTGTGAGCAACTTAGTAAAAAGAAAGTACTTCTCCTTCCTGCTACCTACTCGCCTTCATTCTTGTCTATACCTTTCCTTTTAAAAACTGTTATGATGAAAGTACTATCAGTATGTCTATTCTATCGGAATTGTTTTTTTTTTAACCTTGAAGCATAAAAGCTGCTTATCTAGTATCCCTTCATTCTTCTGCTTCCTGTCCCCACCCTCAAATTGCTTCATCCTGAAGTTTAAGGGATCTTTTAAAAGCTGAAAAGTTCATCCTGTTCTACTTCTGTTTGAAACCCTTCCTTCACTGACGTCCTCTTCATCTTGCCCAGAACCTTTCACCTCTCTCCAGGGAGTGCTCCTGTTCTTTCTGATCAGGATCTCCTTGCTCCTCCCTCTCATGTCTTACTGTGAGGAGGGTGTGTAATTTTCCTTGAGCATTTTTCAAAGTGCATTGATTTGATTGCCCCACTTCTCTGCTAAACTTGAACAGAAGTCAAGGATGTCAGTGATGGGTTTTGAGCCTTTGCCCACCACTGTATCACCAGTGCTAAAGTGTCGGGAGTGTTCAAAACATTGAAAGAATTTTTAAAAATGGAAAAGCGATCACATCATCTAGGTGCATTCTTAGAAATTTGAATAAGTAAATTTTTGATTAATATGATGCCATTTTTAATTTGTTTAGATAACTAAGTTTGTTAGTTTGGATAAAATGCTCAATAAATGGTAACTAGTGTGAATGATATTTTATACTCTAAAAATAGTTAAATTTTATATATTGTACAATTACTGGCAAGTTTAAAGGATGAGTTTTTTTTCAATGTCTATAAGTAAAGTTATTATCAAGTTAGAAAATCATCTTCACTAATAGATAATGTTTTATGATAAAATGGTAAACAAATCTGTTTCTGAATTTAAATGTTTTCTTTGAAAATTAGGTTTTAGTACAACAATTCTATAGTGTCATAAAGATAATTTGCAAAATGAAACAATTTTGTATGCTCAATTAAGATATTTTTGAAGACTTATTTAAAGGAAGTGGCAAACAAAACTTTTTCATATTGTGTTTGAGGATTTAATTACTATATTTTTGATTTAGTTTTTTTCAGACTCAGGATATGTTTGAAAATATTTACTTTTGGTTTTTCACCTGAGCTTGTGTTTTTATAGTTTAAAATGCCTATTTTGCTTTTTAAGTAGGTCTTTGTTATAAGAACATGTTCAGTTAACTACCACTTAAAGGATGTGAGAACAATAATTTGTCCTGGGCGTGTATTTTTTTTTTTTAATATATTCTCAAAATAGTTCCTCGTTTTAATTTTCATACCAAAAGGGGAGAGGTTTAGTTTTACCTATCTAAAGTTAAGTACTTGGGGCTTAATGGATGTCTTTACATTTTATGAGGTCTTGTCCACTAGAGGTTAAATCAATCTTAAGGGATCTAGCGCTGGCAGTAATAGTGAAACTAGGAAGTGCTCAAAGGACTCTTGTAGAAAATGGTATTTTTTATATTCAAGAGAAGTGTATTTTATAATTATTTGAAAGCTTTATATTTAACAAATAATGTGTATATGTATATATATTGTTGCTATATTTATTTAAACTTTGAACAGATAACAATGACAAAGTTAAAATTCCCTTAATATCAGTTAGATTCTCATTGAAAGGTATTGTGGTGGTTTTAGGGGCAGAGGGTATTTCATTAATACTTTTGTAAGACTAGTAGCAAAACTAAAAAATGTTAACTAATAAATTTTATCAATAGTGCTTTTTAATTACTATGACTAAAATGTATAATTTTTAGTTATTTAAATTGTAATACACTTAGTCTCTTTAGAATTTATAGCCTTTTACTTTTATTCCTCTGCTGGATCCAGCATTTTAAATAAATTGATTAAAGTATTCATAGAAATATAACCAGCATTTATTGAGGACCAACATTGTGTTATATGTTACAGTAGTTACTTCATATACACTGCCGTCCTTTAATCCTTATGACCACACTTTGTGGTGGAAACGTTATCTTCGTTTTACAGATGAGGAAAGATATATTGATGAGTGAAGTAACAGAGCAAGTAAATGGTGGAGCCATGTACTCAGTTTCATCTTGCCTGAGCCTGAGCTTTTAATCATGATACTGTAAAGCCTTTATTTTATAATTTTTTTAAACTGAATGTCGTAGTATAATTTTGCCAATTCACTAAATATTTTCCCTAGAAATTGCTTTAAACTTTAATCAGAAATTATCAGCAGCATATTTTTCTTTGAAAAATTAAAACTAGGTGTGTCCTGGTGGGTAGGAGTTGGGCGCAGTCCACATATGTCCCAAGGTTATGGGTTCACGTCCCACTCGGGCAGCAAATGTACAACTAATAAAATAAATAAAAATGTTTCTTCCTCCTCTGTCTTCCTGCCTGCCTGTTTGCCTCTGCTAATCTTTATTCCTGCCCACACCTTTCCTTTAAAAATAAAAATTAAAACCATTACATGTTTATATAGGCCACACCCACATTTATTTGTCCACCTGCAGACAAACATTTACATTTTTTATTCCTTAGAATTTTCCAATTTCCCTTCTGTAATTAACTTCTAATTTTATTCCTTTATAGTTAGTAATGATACTTTCAAAATATATTAAACTTGCTTTGTGACTTAACCATATAGTCTGTCCTGGAGAATATTCCATGTGCACTTGAAAAGACTGTATATTTGGTTTTGTTGAATAAAATGTTTTGTATTTATCTGTTGGGTCTAGTTGGGTTTATAGTGTTGGTCCAGCTCTCTATATTCTTACTGTTATTTCATCTAGATTTTCAGTTCATTATTGAAGATGATGTGTTTTTAAGCTGTATTTCTGCCTTGAATTCTGTCAGTGTTTGCTTCATGTGTTTTCTGTTCTCTTGTTTGGTGCACTTTTTGTTTGTGATTTTTCATCTTCTTGATAAATGGACCCTTTTATCAATGTAGAATGGGCTTTGTCTTTAAATTCTTCACTTAAAGCCTATGTCTGGTGTTACTATAGCCACTGTGTCTATTTGTTGTTACTTTTTACATAGACTATCTTCTATTTGTCATTTTATTTTTAATCTTTTATGTCTTTGGATCTTAAATGAGCCTTTTTTAGACAACATAGAGTAGGTTCATGTTGTTCTAGAAACCATCTTCTGATCTTTTTGATTTGAAACATTAATCCACTTATATTTTAGGTAGTTGCTTATGTAAAAAAATCTTTTGCCATTTTGTTCTTTTTTTCCTGTATGTTTTACACACTCTGCTTTCATTTCCTCCATTGCTGCTTTTTCCTGTATTTAGTTATTGTTGTTTTGTAGTGACTATTTTGGTTTTGTTCTCATTCCTATTGTGTATTTTTTTTAGATATTTGTGGTTATATGGGAATTATATTTAACATTCAACCTTTATAACACTCTACTTCAAAACTTAACTCTATAGTTATCAGATAATCTGTTTCTATACAACTCTATACTTTTCCCTTTTTATATTGTCACAAATTGCATTTTTATATATTGTTGCTTAGTAGTAAAGATTTATAATTATTTTTATGCATTTGTCTTTTATGTTCTGTAGGAACTAAAACATGGAGTTACAGAGCTTAAATGTAACAATTCTGGCAATATTTGCTTACATATTTATCAGTGATCTGTATTTCTTCCAACTTCTTTGACTTACTATCTACTTTCGTTTATTTTCAATTTGAAAAACTCCTGTTAGCTTTTCTTCTAGCATATGTCTAGTGGCATCAAACTCTTAGGTTTTGTGTTTCTAGGCATGTCATAACTTCTCATTCTCAAGGAGTATTTTACTAGGTGTGAAATTTGGGATTAACAGTCTTTTCTCTTTTAGCATTTTATATACATATATAAATACACATGCTCACATAAATAATGCTCATATATAAATAAAACAGTGACACATATACTTGCATGCAAAGATGTATGTATATGTGTATGTGTGCATATATATGTATGTGATCTTGCTTTTGGCTTCCATGTTTTCTGATGAAAAAACAGCTATGTTAATATTACTGAAAATTCATTGTTGTGACAAATTGCTTGGGTTGCTTCTTTCAAGATTCTTTGTCTTTGGGTAGTTTGCTTGTAATGTATATTGATGAGGGTCTCTGAATTTATCCTACCTAAAGTTTGTTGACCTTTATGGATTTGTAGGTTTTTTGTCTTTTATCTAGTCAGTTTTTTTCCCTCAATTATTGCATTTTTCAGTTGCGGAAATTCTGCTTCCTTTTACAATTTCTAGCTCTGAATTGACAGTCTTGTTTTGTTTATTCATTGTCTACTTGATTTCCTTTCCAATTTTTGTCCGCATTTTCTCTTTTCTCTTCGAATGTCCTTAAAGCAGCTTTAAAAATATTTTTCTAGTTAAGACACTTTTTCAAGGATAGTTTCTGTCAGGGATAATTTCTAAAATTTGTTTTTGTTCCTTTGATAACCATCCTTTCTGTTTGTTTTGGTGTTTAGGGCCATTTTTGTTGTAGTTTTTGTTGTCAGCTGTATAGCTGAATGCTACAATTTGACACTGTGAAAATCATATTCTCCTATTTATTTATATTATTGAATACTCTTTTGATTCATTTGTTTAGTGACTTTCCAGAACTATTTTTGCAAAGACTTACTCTTCGGCCTATGTAGTCACTGAAGTCTTTATTTCTTAGCTTGTAGATAGTGAGGGTTTTGACAGATTTCCTGGGTTGGCAGGAGCTAAAAATTAAATAACAAAAACCTCTTCTTGCCTCTGCAGATTGATTCTGTGCCACAGCAGTCCTTCATCCTGCAGCCAGTTCTGCACTTACCCCAGTGATCAGCTTGGGTGGAAACTTAGCTGCTTCTAAATGACATAATGATCTGTGTCTTGCCATGGCCATGTGCCTGGCATTCTACATTTTTCTGTAAACATAGATGCTCTTAAAAGCTCTATTTGCCCAGAGAAACTCTCACCAGCTTTTGTTCCCAGGTCTTAGTTGTTCTATTTTATGTTTCAGTTGTAATCTTTGGCCCCTTGCATCTGCTGGTTCTTAGTTGAGCTTTCAGTGTATTCAGGAGTAATTCTGACCACTTTATATTTATTTTTTTCGGTTAAACAAAAAAGAGATGTTTCCTGTATAATCCTTCAGGTAACCCTTAAACAACTTAGAACTATTTACCAAATAACTTGGTGACCTAGTCTGCTGCGCTCCCTCCAGAGCAGAAACCACCTCCCATAATGGAACTTGGCTTCTTTCAAGACTGCTGTGACATCCAGCAGTGTGAAAAGAGCATCTGCCGTGACATCCAGGAGTGTGAAAAGAGCATGTGAAAATTCTCCCGTCTTCCAGGTGCTTTTGAAGGCTAGGCCCTCCTGAGATGTCCAGAATCAGCCCTCCATTTGTGTCACCTGGCCACGTGGATTATTTCAAGCTAAAGTCGGTTGAGGCCTTGTGGGTTCAAAGGAAACTATTACCACTTTCTTAATCACCTAGAAGAGTGTATATTTGGGAGGCTTACCTGTATTTAGGGTTACATCCAGAAATAAACTTTCTGTTGAAAATACCAATCTATACAGCCGGGTAAGCCCTTAGTTACAGAGCATCTCATTTTGTAACAGGAGTCACACCGCACGCTCCTTGAAAGCCCAGGCCCTCTTAACTAAGGATAAAGCCTTGTTCTGTTGTAGTCACTCTAGAAATTGAAGCCGTATAGATTCTGGCAAAAAATTCTGTCACTCTGCTGATGTCTCTCATTTAAAAAAAAATGAATTGTATTTATGATTTAATAATCATAACAGTATTAGCTTAAGTTAAAAGTGTCCACTTAAAATATTACTTTAAAAAATAGTTTTTAGGTTTTGGGGTGTTTTTTTTTTCTTTCATATTTGATTTTTCATTATGTAAGGGTGCAAAATAAATTTCCCCTTTCCTATGAGCTCTTTCTTTGAAGACTGGTCAAGTAAACAAATTAATGTGAGACAGTATTAGGAAAAAAAAAACAAATTTAATGTCATATTTGTGGAGAATTTGCATAGTTATAAATTCTAAAGCAAATGGGACAGACCAAAGACACATCCATCCTGTGCTAAAGAATGAAAAGGTGGCCTGGGCATCAAGATGAGAGGAGTCTTCACGTGAGGGGCTAGGTTTCATAGGACAAAACCTTGCATCTAGACATTTGCCCTGTCTTAAAATAGGATTCCCTATGTTAAAACTTTCTTTCTGAGATGACTCCTTAACAAATTCTGTGTCATGAGGGTTACAGTGCCTCTAGAGATGTACAGGCCTCACTTAACCTTAACTCCGCATACATATGTTTTTAAAAACATCTGCTCTGGTCCCTGTGATGGGGTCTATCTAATGTTTTGGGAGAGACTAATCCTAAAATTAGCTAAAATAATCATTTGATAATGTTATGTAGAGAACTAAGTATTATATTGAACTATATTATAAATCATTAGAATGTAAGATAGATTAACAATAATAGAGAAAATGGAAAATGATAAAATATACAAATTTCCTGTATTTACCTGTGTATTGGCTCTTAGACCTAATGGATTGTTCTGGGTCTTTTTCATAAATAATTAGTTGAGTCCTTAAAAAGGGACAATTTTCTCGTGGCTACTGTCTTCGTAGATAATGCTGAGTCTTTATGCTTTGCCTTATTTTGTGTTTCACTTAAGTATATCAATATACATAATTAGTAGATTTTTTGGAATAATTTATTCTGAGATTTTAAATACTAGTGAAATGTTTCAGTAGTAATGCCAATTCATTTAAAAGACACAATTTTTAGATCTTTACATTTATGCTATATTATCACAACTGAATTGTGACTACCCATAGCATTTTGTTTCAACTTAGTTTGAGCCAAATCTTTTTTCTCCTTACTGTAAAATATTCATCACACACACTTGGTGACATTTGTCTGACAATTCAGAGATAAACCCTTTCTTTATTATGTAATTTTTAAAAAATTCATAGCCTGTGTAGTGTGATACTTTGAAACGTGATGCTTTTTAGATGTAAACTGAAGGCACAGTTATGTAAGTGTGCTTATTTGTAGTGTTAATCCAGTTGTTTAACCTAATGCAGTTTAAAATACCTATGGTTCTCCGTGAAGTAGATGTTTTTACATGCAAAGCTTTATAGAATTCTATTCTCCTTTATTGTGACTTCAAAAGTGTATGGATACTGTCACTGCCCCTAGTTAGCCGTGACATCCAAAGGGATCTGGAATTTGATTTACACTGTTTTGAAATTGAAACCATCATTTTGCATATTATGGATTGGCTTAATAACTTAGTATATATTAGAAATTATTCCTAGAGCATATTGTGCCTTTTCTATCACTTAAAACAATGTAACTACAAGCATATTTCTTTAATCAGTCAACTTATTTTCAGTATGAATGTTTCCAACTTATTTCACAAAGTTACTTGCCAGCTAATTTGACTTGAATGTGTTACGTAAATTGCAAACTCTAAGGGTCACAAGAAATTGATGAACTATTTCTATAAATATATGATTTATTGTATAATGTTATGCATCTATATAGTAATGCATATATATTATATATAATTTATTTTAAATTCAATATGTCTATACAGATTATTTATTATTTGTTAGATTACATTAAATACTAAAATATCTTTGAAAATCAAAATTGTTTTTTAAAATTTGTTGTTAAATTTCTTTTCAAGCAGGAGAAGGGATTCTTTTGTTAACACCTTTATGAGTATTGGTACTGTTTGATCACTTAAAGGTCTTTGTATAAGATTGCTTGGGTGTGTGTGTGTGCGTGTGTGTGTGTGTGTGTGTTAATGCATGCATCCTTATTAAAGTTAAGGCTGCCTAACGACTTAGTTCAAGATTCAGAAAAACAGCTAAAAACATCATATTAAACTCTCTTGCACCCTCTGTTGTTTTTTTTGAGGAACACTACACACTTTCCTTATTGTATTAGACCTATTAAAATTAATACTTAATTTATTTTACTTACCTCCAGTTAGACTGACAGTAAAATAGCATTTATATGGTTTTCAGTTGTTGTTTTCTTGCATTGCAGATGTGTTTTTATTGTATAACAGCTTAAATGAAAGGTGAAGCTTTCTATTTGTCCTTGATTTCTTCTGGTTGCCAGTTTCAAACCCCTCAAAATGTTTCAGACAAACGAAAATCTCTGCAGGATAGAGTACACTTTATATACAATTTCCCTGAATTACAAAGTCTTTCTATTTTTTTGTAAACCTTTCAATTGTCAGATAATTTTCTTCCAAAATAAGAGTCTGGAATTGTCCATACTAAAATTAAGAATTTATAACAGTAAGGAACAGATGTTTTCATAAACATTTGCTATAATTAATTTCAACTAGAGGACTGAAGGAACAAAGCAATTTTTCCCACTTCAAAACTTTATTGCCTTTTCCCCATGTAGTAAACTCTGAAATCTTTTTAATATTATTTGGTGAGACAATTGTACTCCTTTTTTGGCATGTTTTTGGGATAGAAAACCTGTTTCTTCCTTATCACCATCCTTTGAAGGTTACACTTATAGTGATAGATTCAAAATGAATCAATTATGAAATAAAACCTCTGATATATTATGATGATAAGACCTAGTTGTTTAAAAAAATAAGTATTATTTGAAGAATTTTAGAGTTGATGTGGTAGATATCAGCTGAAACGAAGCAAGATATACTGCTTGTGAGATAGTATGTATTTAAGTTAACATAAAGAAGGCTCATATTTTAAATGTATAAAATAGTACTTATTCTATACTGATTATGGAATGTTTCACAGGAAATGTCTGCAAGCTGTTAAATAACATGTGTTGTAGGAAATTTTCATTTAGCAAGACAGACACTAATTTTCCTTAAATCTTTCTAGTTTATTATAAAACTCTTTAATTTTAAAAAGAAAATAAAGTATACATTGTATGAATACTCTTACTATACCCATGTTCTCAAAGAGTTAATAAAATAGACTCACCTGGATTGACCTCAAACATTTAAATGCTTGTGGATTATTTTTTTCTATACAATTGGTCAACAGTTTTGTATCCTGTATTCCACATAAGAATTTTTATTTAATGGACAAAAGAAACCCACCTGAAAGTACACTTTGAACAAAGAGCAGTGTTAGCAGTTAGCAAGTGGGCTCAGTCCAGTTCTCATCTTCTTTAACACTTAGGCACAGCTGCAAACCTTTTGAAGAGAACCAACATTCTTGACTAATCTGTCAACTATAAAATGTGCTAAGAAAAATAGGTAGCTGTCATTAAAATTACATTTTAGCTTTCAATAACCATTTAATGAGTAGCATAATTATATAAGTATGGTACCTTAAGTACTGTACTCAATAATTAAAAATAATCTCATCTTTAAAGTGAAAGCTCTGTAATTACTATTTGACTTAACCAGGACCACTGTGATGATCTCCAGTGGCACCTTAGATTGTTCAAAGTGGATTAAAAGTATAAATTAAAAGTGGATAAATCATTAAATTATTAAGCTTTCAATAGCATAGAAATTAATGTAACCTGATGTTTGAAAGTTACATTATAGAAATTAGGAGTATGAAATGTAATCTGATTCCAACCTTTTAATTTATTTCTAAGAATAAACGGTATATGTAATAGTACACTTTCGTTTTATGAAAACTATATTTTGAAGTATCTTTTTTATTTTTCTCTAAAAATTTTTTACAAAGGTAATACTGGTCAAAACATTATATAGGTTTTAGGTATACAGCATTATAATTCAACATCTGCATTATGCTCACTACCAAATGTCTAATTTCCATGAAGTGTGTATTAAAAGTGTTTAAATATTAAAATTAAATATCAATAAAATATTTATTGTATATTGTGACATTGATGTACATTTTTTAAACTTCTTTAACAAATGTATTTTTAAATTGTAATTTTTAAACTGATAGGCATGAATTTGTTTTAAGTCTGTCTTTATGAATGTACCAGTTCTAAGTAAAAATGACTTTTTTCCAAATGCGTGGTATTAAATTGAAGTAACATTGTATTATAACATCATATAGGTTTAGGGTGTATGTCATTATAAATCAACATCTGTATATACTACCTTCAGTTCACCACTAACAAACAGTTCAGTTCTATCCTTTGCCCAATTAGAACATAGATTTAGTAAGAATATTAAGGTATATTAAAAGCTCATTCCAATGTATCTTTTTTAAGAAAAAAGGAAAGAAAAGGTAGAGGCAGAAATGAAGGCAAGCAGAGACAGGCAGGCAGGAAGAGAGGAGGAAGAAGCCCTTTATTTTATTTAGTTGCTCACATTGGTCATCCCTCCTTCTTCTCCCAGCCCCTGACTGGGAGCCCAGGTCCTTGAGGAATGTCTGTGGACTGTGCCCAGTTGACTTAACCCATCAAGCCGCCAGGGCACATCTACAATGTATCTTGATCAGCACCTCCCAAATCTTCTCACTTTTTTCTGCTTACCAGGCTCTGAGAGTGGAGGACTGAAGGCTGGATCCATTCTAGGTCCGCTCTCTGCCTTCTCTGTCTTTACTATACCTGTAGTCAGGATGGTTGATTTGGTCACTAGTACATTTTTGCTCTTTTTTTCTAAACATTAATGTATGATCATAAATGGCTTACCAGTTTTAGTTTTGTCTACCAACTTCCATTACCTATCAAGTTAGGATTGGTGGTATTTGTTTATATTTTACATCAAAATAATTTCTTTTTGTGCTTTGAAGGCTCCGATTAGAAAATATATTTGTGGAGGGATAAGGAAATACATGCTTTTTGACTCATTATTCTGCATAGAGATTTTACACAGTAGCTTTTCAACTGAGATGTTCAAATACTTTCATAATCTTCATTATAGCAGTCTTTGTAATTTTTTTCCAGGAGATTCAAATAAAAACGGAAGAAGAACAAGTTCTACTTTAGATTCTGATGGGACTTTTAATTCCTATAGGTAGGTGCTGAATATATAGCTATATAATGTTATAAGATAATGTACAAGATAATCTAATCTTAAAGGTTTCTCCTTTTAGAATAAGGAACCTCTATCTATGCTTTAAGTATATGACACATGTAAAGAATATTGCGATATGTGATTATTCTGCAAACTTACTGGGTGATGTAAAATGCAGTATTCTAGTTATTGAGTAAATAAACCTGCTGTAGATATTGGTTATCCTGTATGCGATAATTGGAAGGAATGCACATATAGTGTAGTTTCATTATAATCCATTTCTGTTTTTGTCTTTTCAATGTATCTGTTAACAGTCTAAAGTCTTCCTTTTGTTTCAGTTTCCTACTAAAATGGAATGTACTGCTTCTGAGCTTCTGAAAGAGTATAACATGTAATTCGTGGTTGTGTTAAGTGCTGTTTCTTCTTATCCCATTTGGCTCTTCACCAACCAGGGCAGTTACATCTCAATTACAGATTTTTGAAAAGGATACACTTGTTCAGATGACATGTATTTTATCTAGTCTTTTGTTAATATTCTCCTTATAACTTGAATTTTTTGAGTGTTTATGGGGCTTTTTCCTTTATCATAGGGAAACAGGAAAAAGAAAGATTAAAATATTTGAAAAATCATATATACTGAACCAAACTCATGTGAAAACTAGATATTTTTTTAGGAAAAATTACAGATTCAGTAGTAATACATTTTGATATTATAGATCGCAATGCAGATTCTTACACGTCTCAGTGGATTACATTGTGCTTATGGTTAGTTAGTTACGATACTTTGTATAATGATGCTATAAAATATATGCAAGAACCTTTGTACATTTAAACTGAAATTCCTCTATGTAATAAATATGGAATTTATGCTTGCAGTCTTTATATTTGCACTTGAATCTATATCCTGCATCCTCATTTGGAGCTGTGTTGTTTCTTCAGATCCCTAGTAAGTAAGCTTTTAGCATCTAGAGTAGGGCATTGTATGTAGGAAGCATTTTGTAAGAATGTTTTAAAAATTTGTTTATGGTTTATAGAAATGAGGATAGTTGAAACACTTGACATCTTTATTTTATACCATTGAGGTCTATATAAATGATCAGTTGTTCAAGTGTTATGGATACCACAAAGGCCTTATGTTCCCGTGGCGCTCCAGGGTATAACACAGCAGTAGAGTTCATATAGTGTCATTGTATTTTCAGTGTACCCACCCTACCTAATAAATGTGGAAATCCCCAAAACGGTTATTTAGTACTCAAGTGTAATGTAAAACGTGAATTTGGCATATTTAATAATAAGTAGAATCTTCTATCTGAACATGTTACAACTGATCTCGACAGCACAAGGTAATGTAAAAGAAACACATTTTCATAATTTGACATCTAACTGAGGAGTGTTAATATAACATGGTATCTGTGGTGTAATATCATTATCAGATATTAATCCAATAGAGAAAAGCAAAAGGAAAATAAAGACGTATTTCAAAGTAAAGGAAAATCCCTTCATGTGTATGTAAATTTTGTTGGTGAATTACAATTACTTTTGTAGTTTAGCTAATTATAGTAAATAGTGGACATAATATAAAGTTAAGAGAAATGTGTTAATATGAAAGCACAGTGTTACAGTTTATTTTGATCTTGAATAGTTTGAAGATTAAAGTATCTTAGTATTATTGAATGATAATTGTATTTTGAAAATGAACTCCTGATGCAACTTTGCACAATAAATACTAATGTTAGCTAATATATTTTTAATCAATGCCTGTCAGTGCTGTAATGTTAGAATATTAATTTATTGTTGTAATTAAAAAGGCATGATAAAAAAATCAGGTAGTACAGTGTATAAAAATGAGTTGGCAAGCCAGTGCTGTTATTAAATAGTATTTTAGTATTTAAAGTATAAAATGAATATTTTTCTACTCTGTGGGCAATAGCTCTTACAATATAATGAGCTTACTATTGAAGTTGATATGGGTTAAATGCAAAATTCATAGACTCACGTTTGGGAGTGTATTTTCATATTCAGGTTAACTGACAAAACCCTGTTGCAGAATCACATTCAGGTGACAGCAGAATTGTCAGTAAAGTTTACTTTTGTAAATGAAAATTATTTTTCTGTTGCCATCATAGTCCTTTTGAATTAACCAGACATAGATTATTAGAAAAATGTAAATATTTTGATGCTCAAACACTGTTTAACTTGACTTTTCTGCCTTTGTATGATTTAAACTCCCTCAGCAATACTTTTCTTCACAGTTAGGCAGTTCTGGTCATTGGTCTGGTGTCAACATTCTCAAGCTAAATATTTAGGCATGCAGGATAAAGATTTGCCTTAGTTTTCCATTGGTAAATGGACATTAGAATATCCAACCTACTTTGCCACAACTGTTTTAAAGACAGATAAATTGTAAAAAAGTAAGTTTTTTGAAAATTTTTATGCAAGCCATCGCATTATAATGATTAATTCTTTTCAGCTCACCTCAAGTAAATTGGCAATGTTGTTTCCTTAATCTTCGTATAACCCTCCAACACTTGTGCCTTTTATCACATACATTGGGGTTTTATTAACTTTGAATTGTCTTGAGTGGGTCATCTAAATCTATTCTATTATTTATTTATATGATTGTGGTCTTAGAGTGTTCTTTTCAAGAGGACGTTGTCTTTTTTTTTTTTTTTTTAATTAATGTCATGTAAAAATAAAGAGTTCAGATCCTGACTGCAAATACTGTGGATACACTTAGAAAAGTTTTAGCCTCAGTTTTCTCACCTTTAAAATAAGGATAATAAAGTACATTCACTATGAGGAGTTAATGGAATAATGTCGTTTGTAAATTCTGAATAAGTAGTAGCTGCTTTTATCTTACAGCTGATGTCTCATCATCATTGTCATCTTTGTTTACCTTTTGGTATTGCAGAATTTTTTTTTTTTTGTAATGCTCTAATAGACACAAAAAAGATTTTTATAAATGTGTCTGACAGGAGAATAACTTTTGTCTGTTAGCTGAAAGAGCTAGGAACTGCTTAATCTGAGACTGAAATTTATTCTGTGATACAGTATTCCAGGTTGCCTTTGTGTAAGAAATTTGTTACACACACTAAAGATAAAAGTATGGTGTTCTATTAGTATAAATTCAGAGAGAGAATTCTGACAAATGCAATTTGAAATTTAAAATCTATGAATCCTAGTGGTACATTTCTGTGCCTAATGCGCATAGATTTGTTTTCATAGGCTGGGAGGTTTTACTTTGATTTGTGTCTTTGTGGTTTTGCTTCATTGACTCAGACAGAGTACAGTTGCATTTAACTCCTGAGGCACCAGTATGATTATTACGTGATGCCTGGGAAATAGACTGATCTTAATTTGCATGTTTTTGTTAAATTTTGTTCATCTCCCTGCTGATTTGCAGATAATGTATTAAAACAGAAAATCTAAGAGTGGAAAAGATACTGATTTATGCGCTATATTTAATATTTTTTAGAGGCTAGTGTTAATGTTTTTTGTCAGATTCTGTGAGCTCTCTGTTGTTATCTAACCAGTAAAATGGAGAGAACCTTGCTGGGTGTTAAAGAAGAAAAGCAGTTTGCTAGTTAGCAGGTGTAATAACTGTTTAACTTTGTCTGTAGCTCAGAGCCACTTGATGCGAGGACTATTCTCTCCCTGTCACCCCCTCCTCTTCCCAAGGGCAGCTGACCTTCTCCTCTCCGAAGAGGCGAGCCCTTTGCCAGCACATATGACTACAGACTATTACATTAATCTGTTTAGCTGTAGTACCAGCTGCTTGCATGTTTTTAATTATCTTATTAGATGGTATAACAGTGACCTATGAAATAAATTGAAGGTGAACATTTTTTAAATTTTCTCTTCTACCCTACATTTCTAAATAACTTTGTTGATCAAGTTGTAGCTTTTCTGCAGAAGTTCATAGGAAGTGTATTTGGTTTTTAAGTCAGTATAGTGATTGTAGTATTACATATTTCTCAATAAAGAAAATCACTTCATTTTTGTCTTCATTTATTGATAAGTTTAGGTTGTGTTGTTATAGCCATAAGTCCACATGAAAAATCCATTGGTTTAATAGTTTAGTTAGAGAAAATTCAGATGAGGCCTTGGCATTCTCTGGGAAACACAACATATTGCTTAACCATTAGACATCGCCTGGGCATTGTATAAATGTATAGGACAGCATCTAAATCATTATAGGTATTTTAAATTTGAATATTACATATTTTTAATTTTCTAGATTCCTTGTAGTAATTAGTTCATTATCTAGTCTACCCTAATTATTTTTAAAATTTAAATTCTCATGGTGCCATTTCTGAGACTATTTTCCTGTGCTGTTAAGAGCAAATGTTATCTTTTGATGACAACTAAATAATTTTCAAACATTCTTTATAATGAAATATTGACTTTAAGAGACACAGTTTGAAATAATAACAATTTAAAATTGTAATAATTAAGAAACTTCGGTGTTGAATTAAAAAAAAAACAAAGGTGGTTTGGATGCAAAAATCTAGGCATAGCGTTTGGATTAATAGGTCCTACAGTGGGAATAGTGGATGACTGGAGACTTGGAAAACTATTATTAATGACCACAAATGCTTACTAAACTATGGATTTTTTAATCAATAAATGCTCATACTTATTGGTTAATTTTTTCTCAGAATACTGTATTTCATATTTCAAAAGAACATTTTTTGAAGAGAAAGGAACTTATTACCCCTTTAGTTTATTTTATTCCTTTTAAGAATTTTTTTAAAAAGCCATTTTTCTCTAAAGGGGCATAGTGTTGATCAGAGCTTCCAAAGTTGCCTCTCTTTCTCTTCATGGTATATTCTGTAGTCCCCAGACTCAAGAGCTGTTTAAATTGGCAGAATGTTTTTTAAAAATTTATAATTGGTTTAGTTTTGAAACTGAAAGTTAGGTCTTTTTTCCTAAATAATAAGGAAATATATATTAATTAGAACTTTCTTTAATCATTGTGTAAATATTTAAAATTAGGCTTCAAGTTTTTTCACAAAGATTGTTATATATCATACGCAATCAATAAGTTGAGTGAATGTGAGAAATACCTTTCATTGTTTACATTTATTTTTGGCATAATACCCTTTTTTCTCCTTTTGTATGTAAGATGGTCATACATCTCTTGAAATAACTATGAAGTTGTGATTCAAAATATTAGAGATAAGGCAAAAGCATACTTTGAACAAGATTTAAGCTCCAGAAAGCTGTTCTTTTTAAGAACAGTGTTCATAGAATTCAGTTGCTTAAAGTTATACTTAATTAGTCTCTGGATTATAATAAAATATCAGAGCCTTAGTAATAACAGAAGTTTATTTCTCATAGTCCTGGAACCTGGAATGTTTAAGATCAAGTGCTAGCAGAAAGGTCTTGTGAGAGCCCAATTCTTGTGTCATAGAGGGCATCTTTTCACTATATTCTCACATGGTATAAGTTGCCTGAGAGCTCTCTGGGGCTCCTCATCCCATTAGCAAAGACTCTGTCCTGGTGATGTAACCATATCCCAAAGACCTATTTCCAGATACCATCACAGTTGATGTCAGGATTCAGCATAGGAATTTTGGGATGGGTTGGCACATTCAGTGCATAACACATACTTAATATAACAGAGACCACCTTGAATAAAGATCATCTTACTCCACCACCTAGTCCTTAAGTTTCTAAGTCTGTGCCATTCTAATTGCTTTTCCAGGGCACCAGACTTACTAAGTAGATGAGAAAGGAGATCTAGAATAGGGTTTCTGTCCTAATTAGAGCATTGCTTTTCTTATTTTTACATTAACTGTATTTTGTTTAGAATCTATATAATTATATGACACAAACTCTTAAAATCTTAAGAATAAATGCATTGTTTAGGGGAACATTTTGGGAAAAAAACACACAGAAAAAAATAAGACAGACTAAAGTTCACAATTTCATCCACCACTTACTAACTTCGTGTTGTGAGACAAGGTAACCTCTCAGATTCCTAGTTACATTATTTGTAAAATTAAAATTTTTATCAATTCGTATCATAGAGTTATAAGGAGCATACCTACAAATGCATGAGAACAGTTGATCTAGTCACCTAGCAGAGTAAGTAACAAACAGTAATTTCTTTACTTTTCCTTTCTCCTAAAATTTCATTTTAAGTTTTAATAAACTCTTTCATGTGACAAAGTTTTCCTTTGTTTAGAAAAGTTTTTTTTTAATTCTTTTCAGTTTTAAAATGGCAATAAGTGATTATTTAAGGATGAAGTCTATAGTTATCTATAAAAATCAGATCTACAGATATGTACTATTTTCTATAGGTTTTATGGCAGAAAATGTTGTAAAACCTGTATTTACATTTAGCCTCACAATCTCATTATGATTTTTTTCTAAGGTGGGAAAGAGGCAGGAACATGCAGTTTATTTATTTATTTTTGGCTCTACCCAACTCCCCGACCCCGGCACTGAGTTGAGAACCCAAGTCCTTGGGATTTACATAGCTCATACACCCAACTGCTGGGGCTGCCAGGGCATACCTCATGTCACATTTTATTATATCTTGTTTCCATACTTGCTCAATTAGCACCATATTTATTGCTTAATGATAATTAGAGAAAGCAAAAAATAAGTAATCATTGTATTTTCCACACCAAAATCAGAATAGTACCATTTATTCTTATTTCCATATTGGAGCCACATTGAAAGAAGGAAAAAAAATCATATACAAATGGTAAATATTTCTTCTTGAAATAACCTTATTACATTTTATGATCATGGAACTTTTCAATATCTATGCTTGTCTATAATATACAATCTGTCTGAACGAGTTATTGATCACTTAAGGCTCTGAAAATACATTGTGGTCCATTTAAATAATTAACTGAATTGTTTGCATTTGCAGTCGTAAATTAACCTAACCCAAACTGACTTGAGCTTGTTAAAATTTGAGTTCCTTGCTTTCAGAAAGCCCTTCAAGCCCTTTTTATTATCTGTAACCAGGCTTTAGAGGAACGTGTTGTTGTTGTTGTTGTTGTTGTTTTCATATTTGTTTATTTACATAGTCAGCTGCAAGCTCCAATCATCCAAGGCTGTGTAAATGTTTACTTTGAAAAGACAGGCATACATTTGAAACATGAGGATGAGCTCTCTGAGCCAATCAACACTGAGAGTCCATTTCCTTGAACACACTTCTGTTTCCCCTGGTGGCCCCCTTTCAGCCCATGAGTCACTATTTGCAGTAGAGCCTGCTGCACTTTTTAGGTGTGATAGTGAAACACACACACTCAAATACTTGGTCATAACACTGAAGTGTATTACTGGATCTATAATCTGAAAAAATATTGTGTAGAATTAGAGTTTTAAAGAAAGTTACGTTTCTTTCAACATTTATGAATAGCGTTTTTATTTGCTTATTAGTTTGCTGTATAATTCACTAGTTAGCTTTATGTAAAGCTTAGTTTCTGATATTTTCATTTGATGGACTATTTCTAAATATGTAGTTTAAGGGTGGAATTTTCATTGACTATTTTAATATAAAATTATATTCAATATTTGTCTACTTTCTATATCAGATTATCTTAGTGGTTAGTAACGCTGTTAAATCGTTTTATTTTTAATCCACACTTTCACAAGTCTTTTTCTGACACTTGTTTATACCAGAGAGCTCACATATCTTTAGTTGCTCTGCAAGTCTTCACTGTGCACCCATTCCAAGCAAGGCAGTGTGCTAACCCTCCAAAGCCAAGAAAAGAGCAGAACCTGCCCTCTGTGTGCGCATATGTCTTGTAGGAGAGAGAAAAATGAAAGTAGCAAGCATCAGTGATGGCTGGTGTTATGATGGGGTATTCTAGGGGAAGATCAGATGGGATAGTTGAAAGTAAGGGGTAGGATGGTGGGTGGTCGTTAGGAGGAAGGCATTTGTTAGACGTTTTACAGTCAGGAATAGTTTTCTTTGAGGAAACACTGTGAAAGATGATCATTTTCTACTTTCTAGCAATGCAGACTACTTAGGGTTTTTGTGCTGCTAGAATGAGTAGATTTGTTTGGACTTAATATTTGTTAGTTACAGAATGATATCGTTAACTATTGAGAAAGCTATTGCGGTGGCATTATTACTTTGCATGGAAGTTTTAGATATTGATATATCATAGATGTTTCATATATTTGAATCCGTGATCAAAAAATTTTACTGGGAGTTTAAAATGGATCTTTAAATCACAAGGTTATATGAAATATTTTATAATGATACCATTGAGAATGAATATGATATGCCTAGAAATAAGGAGAAAATCAACAAAGAAGCTTTGGAATAAAATATAATCTGCTAATGAGAAAATATTTGAAATTTAAAAGACATCCTTGTATCATCTCTACGTGTGGACATAGTTTTAATTTTGTGATTATAGATGCAATATCATGAGAAATAGAAGTATATCTTACTCTGGTTGACATTCTCAAGTTGTTTCTAAGATTGTGTTTCAAGCTACTTGTTCAGATGGGAAAGTCATTTAGTTGATATGACCAGGTCTCTCAACCCGTTGGAAACAACACAAGATAAACACTATCCCTTAATTCTCATTCTAATTTTTAATGTGTTTCTATAGCTTAAAGTTCTCTTGAACAGAACTGCCATTGAACAGACATTGACCTTATTTGGATTCTCTTCAGTCCGCAGTAATTAATGCATCATCTACTAAGTGAAACATGTTGTTGGCTTGCCCCTTCCCCATGTCACTATATGGCTATACCTTAAGCATTCATCTCTCTTTATTTCTCTTTGGCAATTCTAACTTTTGTAATCTCAAAATTTATGTTTTTCTATCAATACTTTTATCTACCATTCTGTTGCCATTACTAATTTTTTGCAAGATTTTTTTTAATGAAAACATGGAAAGTTTACATATAATTGTGAATTACATTGGGGCACTAACTATAAAGGGGTTGAGTACTCTAAAATGTACCCTGGGAATGAGAGCTGAATATCAAAGGAAGGAACACGTTGAAAAGATGGAACCTCTCCCTACAGTTGGGGTTCTTGTCATCTGGAGAAGATGTAGTTGTTGTCCATTGGTGGTGAAGAAAGTCACTGTGTTGTCTTGGGTCAGGACTAGTTCATGGTAAGTACACAGAAGCTGGCAGGCAAGAAAGGGACACTTCCACCAGGTTGTTGATGAGTTGTACTGATGAGCAAGCACTAGAAGTAAGAAACTGTGCTGGAGGTTTTAATTTGAGCAAGGCTGGCACACAACACCCACTATGGTGTATTTGCTGTTTTATTGTTTTTCTGTGTGGTTTCTTTATGTTTTATGGAGCATCTTTTAATATTTTTTGCAAAGCTGGTTTTGTGATGATAAATTCCTTTAACTTTTGCTTGTCAGAAAAGGTGTTTATCATTCCTTCAGTTCTGAATGATAATCTTGCTAGATATAGTATCCTAGGTTGAAACTCCTTTACTTTCAGCACTTTGAATATATTACACCATTCCCTTATGGCCTGTAGAGTTTCATTTGAGATGTCTGCTCAGTCTCATGGGGGCTCCTCTGTATGTGACACGTTTTTCTATGACTGCTTCTAATAGTCTTTATTTTTTATTTTTGACATTTTTATGATGATGTGCCTAGGTATATTTCTGTTTGGGCTTCTTTTATTAGAAACTCTGAGCTTCCTGGATCTGGAGGCTTGCTTCGTTCTTCAAATTGGGGAAGTTCTCATCTATTATATTTTCCATTTTGGTTTCTGCCCCCTTTTCTCTCTCTTTCTCTGGGACCCCGATGATGCAAATGTTGTTCCTTTTGATGTTATCCCAGAGGTCTCAAATGCTGTCTTGGGTTCTTTGAATTTTTTTTTATCTCTTTGCTGGTTTTCTTGATTGAGTTTGCTCTGTCCTATCTTCCAGGCCACTGATTCTATTGGAAGCTTCATCCATCCTTGTGTTGAACCCCTCTGTTGAGTTCTTTAATTCAGCCATCATTTCTCTTGCCTGTTTGATGTCATGTTTTAATTCTCTTTGCTTCCTGGCATTCTCGTTTACTGCCGCTATTGATTTCTGGATTCCTATGAGTATGTTAATCACTGTGACCCTAAATTCCTCTTCAGGTAATTTACATAAGTGTGCTGTATTCAGAGTTCACCCTGGGTTTTTGATGAGATCCATCATTTCACGTTTATTTCTCAGTGCCTTTACTGTATTCAGCATTCTGTTTATATTTCTGAGGGTTCAGTTTCCCTGGCTGCATAGGTTTGACTTACCCAGGATTGACAATCAGGCTGCAGTTTCACCTCTACCCACAAGGTGGCGCTAACGAAAAGCGTTGAGACTGGGGACTGCCTTCTCACTGTATCCAGGGGGTGGGGCACCCGATGGGCGCGATTTCCGGTGGGCGGGATTTCTACCTAGTGGATCCCAGGCTCTGGCATGAAATGGTTGTAGGAGGGGTTTGATTTGGCCGATTTCCGGTCATGACTGCGCCCAGTTCAATTTCACCACTAGGCTCCAGCTCAACTCCCAGTGTGCGCTGGCTCTCCTCTCACCCCCTCCTAAGTCCACCCTCCGTGGCTCCACGTCTCAGCCCTACTGGGCTTGCCTCTCACTGCCTTGCAACTGGTCCCAAAATCCCTGGCCCCCGCCCCACTGCCCCACTGCGTGTCCAGAGACACCCCGAACCCCCCTCCATCCCAAATCCAAATCTGTGGCATATCCCAGAAGCTCAGAACCGCGCCCAGGTACCCTCACCCCGTTAGTGCAGCTATTCTGTCTCCAGCTGAAGTGCCGGTTGTTTCTTGGTGTTTGAGGAAAATAAGTGATTGTTGTTGTTTTTTCAGTGTCTGTGGGGAGCAACCTGAGAGTGCGTCCTAGCGAGTCACCATCTGGAAATCAGTATCTCTTTTCTCCCTTTTTAAAAATATTCTGACTGTGTAGGTTGATCAGGGACCATTTTACCACATGAGCAATTTGGGTGAGGGTGGGGACAGTGTGTAAATAAAGCCAGAGTGGTCTGTTTGGCATTTTTAACATCTCCCATCTCTGTTTCTCCCTCTGCCACCAGGTCTGCTGATGGGCCCTAGAGAAGGAGCCCCATTTTTCTGCCTCTACGTCTCTAGATGCGATTCCTAATAATTATATTTTTAAAGATTATAGAAAAATGAAAACTTTATTTTGTTGCCAATTTTCAGTTTTATGATAGCATTCCAATAACAGCTTTATGAAAGCATCTTTTTGGTTAAGATAAAAATTCTGTGGTCATATGGTTAAATATTTTGTGGCATTCATTTGGGACTCTGAATTATTGAGCATATTAATAACAGTATAGCAAATAATAAAAAGGCTTTTTTTTTTTTTTTTTAAGTCAGGAATAGATGTGGTATCTTTGAAGTAGATGAACTTTCAAATAATACAAAAGTTCAGCAATAGAAAATACCTCTGCCTAATGCAGGTCATTTTATAAAGCATACTTTACTTTGGACAAGGAGGTCATAAGAAAATGTTCATCCTTCTTTTTAGGAAATGGTAATAATAAAGATACTATCCCCAGTGGTGTTCTAGGCTACCTGGGAAGCAGAGTGCATTTTCAAATTAGGACTTTATAGCAAAAATCTCTTATTTTAATGCCTCTCTAACCCTCTGTCTCTCTCCAACTCTAATATCTAATATTAAGAAAAGAAATAGCACCTTTCTCTTTGGGAGGAGACATACAATAATGTATCGGTTACATAGACATCAGATTTCTGATACCTCGATCAGCTGTAACATAGTTTTACAAAATTAGAAATAGGAGGAGATATTAGAATGGTCAAAAAGTTGTTTAAGTAAAGTGTATTTAGTCATAGGAGAGCCCTGCTAGACCGTACCCTGCTTCTACTTAGTCTTAGTTCTCCTTTTATTTTTAAAATGTAGAGATTGTCATAGTTTATAAAGATAAATTAGGCGGGCTAGAATATATGACAGTTTAAAGTATATATATAGGTTTTTTTGTTTGTTTTGTTTTGTTTTGTTTTTAAGCAGAACAAGTGGTGGGCACAGGTTTAGGATTCCTGAGAGCTAATATGTCATCACTATACCTTTGGTATCTGATAACCTGATATTGATGATCTGAGAGAAGTGTCACTTTTTTTTTTTAACTGAATAGAAAACTCCAGAAGGAAAGCAGTGTGGATTTGTTTAATGCAGGGCCAAAATAAGCACACATATTCCAAATTACAAAGGACAAAAATTACTTTAATTCTTAGATTTTGATACTCTCAACATTTGTGTGTGTAGGAAAAAGAAATAATTTACATGACCCACATTGGCCTTCCACCATGTTCCTTACATGAGGTGTTCAAGAATAGGGTTTTTAAATTAGTGAACTTTTTACTTTTCAATTATAAAGGAGTGAGGTTTTCTAGTTGCCTTGAGTAGGGAAATTTCCTTACCTTTTTAGGGTACCTGTGAAAATGTTTTCCCAGGTACATTAATTCAAGTACCCAGGTACATTAATTCAAGTAAAGTTTAAAGTATATAAAACACATTGACCTTAAACTAAAATGTATTTATCATATGGCCCATTTTTCTTCATTTTAAATGTTCATTTCCTCCATCTGTTGATGAATATGGTTATGGTAAGCTCATGATTCAAAGCTTGATCAGTTATTTCCAGCAATGATCATTTTGGTAACTTACAGATGTAGCACTCTCATCACTAAAGATTTGCCTTCCTAATTGTTATGTGTATAAGAAAAGAGGGAGATAAGAAAGTGATAGAGATAGAAGCAGAGAGGGAGAGTCAAGGAGATTAAAAAAAAACCCATCATATCTATATCTGATCTTTTTAATAGCACCATTAATAGATAATTAATTTTATGCTGTGTTAATCTTCTTACTGAATTACCTTGATTTTTAGCCATTTATATTCTTTAATTTTTAACATGTATTTGTCTCTCTGATAATAAAATAGAAAGAATATCCTTTGTTAAACAGAAAGTATTTCAGTATACCTATATTTCTATATATGTATGTCTTATAAGTCAGCTCAGTCTTAATTAACACACTTTGCATCAAATTTTCCTAAATAAATGTCTCTTTCTAAGTTACTGGATAACAATTTGTTCTCAAGTCTATAATTATTTCTTTCATAGTATTGCTTACATTATAGACTGGGAGATAAGTTCTTTGTCGTATAGGAAGTTAAATAGTCAAGCCCATTTTGGTTGTCACAAACATCAGCATGAGTGGATGAGAAGAACGTGTGGGAGGTCCGCAGTGAGGTGTCTCAAAGAGGAGGACTTTTCCTTACGGATTACGCAGTGAGCAGCAGCAGCAGACTGCGGAAGAGAACAGAGTCGTTTCAAACTCCTGCAGGGAGTCTGTCTGGTACAGAACCCTTTTCTCAACTCATTTCTAAGTGTTTATTCTTTGATTAGTATCATAATGACCTTTATTATTTCAACTCATTTTTATAACCTCACGATACAGCTTTTCTCCTTTTCTAAAAGTATGTTTATTGAATTTACCTACTTCAGTGCGACCCTCAGTTTAGAAACTCGTACACTATTTTGAGGAAAATAATACGTTTAAAACAAAAAGACGATTCTATCTGGCAATCCAAAACTGTTGCTAATCAGATTCTTTGTGCCCTTGTAGATACTGAGGTAGAGGCTCAGAATTACTCAATTAAAATTTCACTCCAAACCTGAATCAGAATCACACCATAAATGATTTCAAACTCCATACAGTGAACTGTTTGTTGCCTTTGTTTCAGTGGAAGCCGCCTCCTATGAGATCACATTTCACCTGTACATGTGAAGACATCCGTTTTAAGCTCGTCAGTAATTGTGCATCCTGTTTTTATATTTATTTATATATGTATAAGTGATATGCCCTGATGTTTCATTATGAAGGAAAAAAGCTTTAAATAAAAGTAAGTTTTTAAAAATTCCTGATACAGGAAGCAAAAAAGCCAGTAGTTTCTAATTGCCTTTTAGAGTCTCTGAGTTCCCTCATTACCTGTGATTTAAGCTAAAAATGAGGTAATTATAGATAACATCAGTGTTTATCTGGTTGATCTTGGCACCTGCAGTCCTAATGTTGTAGCTTCCCGAGTCTGGTGCCGCACTTTACAGTCTGGGGCTGACATACCTAATTCACACTTCTCATGCTGCCGTTGATTTGTTCAGTTAGGTGTTCCTTATTTTATTTGATTGAGATTTTTATAACTATACCTTTAAAATAGTTTAAAGGTTCATGTAGGCTCTTTTATGTGGAATATCGGAATTAGGTAGTCGTTTTTCAGTAATTGTATACAGATTAGAAGCAGATTTAAAATTTTATTGTTCTCCTTTTTCTTTTCCCTTTGTATTTGATAAAGCAAATATGATCATAATATGGCAGTTTTTCACATATTGGTATATACTTTAGGCTCATAAAATTATATAAACCTTTTTTCATAAGATTCCGTTTTCCTACTTTGTGCTTCCTTGCCTTCAAATATTCTACCATCTTAACTGATGTTACTTTTCATAAAGATCACGGTCATCCAGCCTTGGCCTTTGGTTCTGATCAAATCTCTAAAGAAAGGAGAAGATCACACTTACAGGCTGACCTTGTACACTACAGGATCATCTCTGAGAACCCCTATTCACACTCCCCCTTGCCACACCTCTGTGACCGCTAGAAAGGTTTTTGACCTCTCCCTCTCCCTTTGTCTGTGACTTGTTGAATTTACCCATGGTGATAATCCGTTTCCACTGCACTCAGCCTTTTCATTAGCAGTAAAAACCAAAATTGTTCCTCTTAACCAGCTAGAGCCTTAGAATAGAATAAGTGTAGCTCTGAATTCTTTAGTTATTGAAGTTGTTTGAGTTTCTTAAGTTAGTCCTACAGAGACATTGTTCCCTCTCCAAATAATGCTGGAAAAGGGGAGTAGACACCTTCATGTAAATACACAATATGAAATTAATGCTTTCTCTAATATAGCAATCATTTGGGACGGTGATTCAGAACTTTTCTAGTCCAGAATTGCTGTATAATTCAGTCGTTTATGCATTATCTGCATTACAAAAATAATTAAATAATTAAATTTAGAATCTCTACTAGTTTCATAATACTATGTGCTTATCATAGGAAATTACATTAAAATAATTAGAAATAAATCACTCTTTATGGTCATCAGCTATATTTAGTCACTTAATTTCTTTTCATGTTAAAAAAAATTGCGGTTGGCTCAGAATCCTTCTTAACACAGAGCTTCCAAGGCCATCACTATTGCTCCCTTAACATTAGCGTGAGAAATCACAGCAGCCCAAATCTGCCTCTTCCTGTTTAGTTGATAGTTGTTTTCAAGGACCTGGTACCTGCAATGCAGAGTAATTGCCACTAGTTGGCAATAGTGCTTTGTCAAGAGAGTATTGATGGCCCAGGGTCCATTAGCTTTTTCACACCCAGACATAGACACCTAACTGCAGCAACTGTTGAGTTACCTTTTCAATCCAGCTGGTGAAATACTATTTCTGTCTTCTTGGACTTTATGTTCAAACTTTTTTAATCTAAGAAAAGATAAAAGGGTGCATTTCTGTCTTGTTACCAGAGGTCATTTTTGATGTTCTTTGACATCTGGAATGTCATGTTCCCTTTAGTGTTGTCTTCCATGTTATTCTAGGGCGATGCTCCACCGGATTCTCAGTCCCTGTTTTCCACTGACTGTTTATTTGATTCTGAGCCTTAGTTTTCTCACTCACAATCAGGAAACACTCTAGGAGGGTTGGTGTGGAAGTTAGGTGTTATTTATCTAAAATACTGTATAACATTAATGAAATTTTGTACCATTTTAATAGCTTCATTGTCATATTTTTGTCATTATAGGTACTGTCTATATGTACATATATAATATTTACATTTTTGCATAAATAAAGTGTAGCCGCTACCTTTTATTAATGTTTATTAAGTTGAAAGCTTTTACACTCTATTCACTCTTCTTTTCCTGTATCATTGCCTGAGCATTCACCTGTGCACATGAAAAATTTTCATGTTGGTCCAGCTCACCTTTAAGAGCTTAACTTTTTCACATTTTGCCCTCTGGGTTCTGACAGCTTGGTTTTTGAATTTAGTACATCTGTGGGGCTGCTATTTTATTATTTTCTATATTGAGTTTTAATTTTTATGTATAAAACTATTTCTCCCTCCTCTGTACTGCCAGAGTGCTTTGCATGAATCATGTCATCATTGGTTTATACGTCATTTGTGTACCCTCTTAACTTGGTTTTTTAAATTATGATTGTTAAGCACATAGTAGGTACTACATAAATGTTCATTACATTGATTCTATATCACAGTTTGTCGATGAAACATTGTTCCATAGAGGAGGAAGACAATTAATAGATTGTCCTGAGACCTTTAGGCTCCTCTTTAGTTAAAGCTCTTCATCAGTTTCAGATGTTATGCTTTTAGTAGAACTCTTATGTACCCATGGATAAATTTAAATGATTGTGAATTTTGGAGATGTTTCCATTTCACATGCCTCAGTCTCCTTTTCTCTTTTCAGCACTGTAGTCAAGGCACAGGGTCTTATTTAAGCTAACAAGTAATGATCCTCCATTACATAAGTGGTATGTAATTTGACCTTCCTTAAAAGGTTGCTTAACTTGACAAGACAGCAGTGAATCTAGTCACCAGCAGTGTCTTAGTACCTGTGAATAGAAGCTGATTTTGGAGGAGGAGGAGGAGGCCTTGGAAGTGCATGGTCTTTCACAAATTATAATTCCTCTTGGGTTCAAAGTACATTTGAAATCTGTGCTTTTACAAGCTCTCTAAACACAGATTACAAGCTATCTAAACATACAGTTTCTGAAATATGTATTCCTTCTATGTTTTTATGTACTCATTGCTGATTTTGACTTTGATTATTACTAAAAACTGAAAATAAAATTTAAGCAATATGAAACATGGGTAATATATATGAAATTGCTGGGAAGTGGAAAAGTATTTAAAATAGTATGGGTAAGATAATTAAGATAACAAACAATATTTCAATGAATATTTCTTTGAACTTAGAGTGACTAAGAATTACTTAGGCATAAAAATGATGTTAAGTTTAAATTACACAAATTAAAAAAGTTTCAGTGTGTTGAGAATCAAGATAATTGGATTAAAATACATACATGGCATGACAAAGCCGTGATATCTTTAATACCTGAAAAACTGCCGTCTTGGATCAATAATAAGGTACACTAAAGTAAAAACATAAAATAAAAACTATTTATTATTAACAATATAAATTGAAAAATTCTAAATTTGTTAATTAACAATTTTTTTTTTAACTTTATGGTATCCTAGGTACTCCTCTGAGCCCTTATTGAGTATTTTGATCCTCATAATCATTTTTCGAGTAGATACTATTTTTATTAGTTCATTTTAGAGATGAGGAGACGGAGACCCAGGAGACTAAGAGACTTGCCCATGCTTAACAGACAATAAGTAGCTAGTAAATTGGGCACTGTTACTGTGTACATGGCTATCTTTTTGATTCCAGAAGTATGGTTCTGATAGCCACTCTTTTAACCACTATACTCTACTGCTTAAAACAGGCAAAGGATCAGAAAAATACTTTTTAAAAAAGAAAAAAGAAAATAACTCAAAAGCATGAAAAGCTTTCAGCTTCAATATTAAAACAACAAAAAATTAAAGTAAAAATGAGATATTTTATGAATAGTGTGATTTTTTTTATGAATAAAAAATTTTTATGGACTGGTGGTAGAAGTGTATTTGTTCCAATATATGAGGTTGGAATGTGCGTCCCATTGGGCTACTTAGCCACAAGACCCTCTGCGCAGAAGGCTATGTGTGACTGGGGATCAGTACTCCAGGGCTGAGGAATGTGCCATTGCCTTTGGTCACCTTCTAGAAAACTCTGTGGAGAAGATGCAGCATGCTATGTGGTCAGATGTTTGCACGTTAGGTGTGCAAAGGTCCCGTTCCACATGGTGTGCAAGCCGTCCTTTCTCACCTGGCTTGTTGCAACTGCATACATTTGAAAGGATGATTGAGGCTAATCGAGGCTTTCTTTCAAGGAAGTCTCTCTGAGAGATTGCCAGGGTTTCTGTTTGGATAACAAATTTTAAATTATCTGTTTTTGATGGTATTATGAAATCTGAAATTTCAGAAAACTGTATTCAGTAGTCTTCAACTGTTGACAAATGATTCTTGACATTTCATTTGGAATATAATGTAGAGAATATAGATCTACTTCCTTTATTCAAACTCAGTAAATGGTTTGGGACAATTAATTTCCAATTGTTTCCCAGTAGAGCAGATTTACTTGTATATTAATGAGGCACAGGTGTTAGGCCCCTGGTGTCTGCGTGCCTGGGAGGCATATTTCAGTTGTTTATCTGCTCAGCCATAGGTACTGCAAGGTACTCAGGCTTGCCTTTAACAGTTTTTACAGTGAGGCTTTTTAATTTTTTGATTTTTTTTTTTTCAAGTTTGCCTGCACCTGTTAAAATTTCAGAACTGATCATGTAGAAAGAAGTTGTAGAGATTTCAATAGTAAACAGCACTAAAAGTTAAAGAACGTCATCTTTTCTTCCCTTTAACTGCCCAGCCTGACATTAGAGAGAAATGGGTTCATTTGAACAGACATTTTATGTGAGAAGCCAATATGATCAATGGTACACTTTCATTGTTTCATTTTTGGACAGTATATCTTTGTCAATGGCTAAAGCAGCCATATACTTGCATTAATATTCATTTTTTCTTGTTTATTCACTGAACTGCACTACCAACATTTTAGAGGAAATGGAATAGCCTCCATAGACATTATGAATTTCAGTAGCTGGCATAATTATAGCGATCTACATATTCATTAAATCTACAGGAGAACTCTGTCCAAATAGACAGCCATGCGTTTAGAAACAGTACACTACCAAATATATACGTTTTAAAAGCTGCATTTCTTAGACTTATTTAAAATTAATTTCCTGTAGCACTTCTCTCCAAGCAGAAGAATTTTGACAAAGGGATCCTCATGCTTTGGTTTCTTGCATATAGGAAAGAATGGGAAGAACTATTTGTAAACAACAATTACTTGGCAACAATAAGGCAGAAGGGGATTAATGGGCAGCTGAGAAGCAGCAGGTTCCGCAGCATTTGCTGGAAGGTAAGAAGGAAATATTTATTTACAGTTTGTGGTTGCAGTATATCAACATATTACCTGATGCCCTGGAAGATTACCCACGCAGGGGTTCACTGAATTTTCCAGGACGCTTCACTCTCAGTTTTTTGGCCATCCATATTTATCGTTCATAGGACATTTGCTAATAAGGTTGAACCACCTCAGTCCTGAATAACTGGTGATGGTAAAGGAGTTCTTTGAAAGAACTATCCTTTCATTTCATTTCATGGTGCAGAATTCAAGCAACACCTTTCTATTCCCCAGAGGCTTTTGCAGACATCCCTAAAGCTCGGCAGGAGCAGGGGGAATTATCTTTCTGGTTTCTGTTACATCACGTGCCGTCATTCAGTCATCCCTTCCTCTTTTATTCATAAATAGCAGATGGAAAAGGGTATTCTTCTTTCTTTTGCTAGAAACACTTAGTGAAGGGGAACAAGAAAAAGAAGAGGAAATTGGGTCAGTCTCCTTCCCACAGAAAGGGCCATTGATTACCAAAACTTGTCGTAATGACCTGTAGTTCTCTTTTTAATTGCTTGGAAATATTGTCCCTTTTGATATCCTCAAAAATAATTAATTTAGGTCTAGACTCATTTTTAAAATGACTTCTGTCGAAAGTTTTTAGAGTTTCTCTGCATAAATTGAGCACACCGAGTCTGTGCAAATGAAGACAGTAAGAAGCATATGATGTATTAGACAGTTTTAGATTTAATAATTTAGATTTGATAATTAAAATACATTTTTCTTCTGTTAAACGCAGGCAGTAAAGGCAGGAGACCTGCTGCTAGAATATTTGTATACAGATATTGGTGCCCCGCCCCCATTCCTTGTTGTTTAACTTTTAGTGTCCTTCATTTGCTAAAAATAAACTCAAATCCAGATTTATTTTAATGTTATATTCAACTAAATTAAATCAAATTTGTCTTTTTAAGAATGCTTGTTATTTTCCTTAGCCGATTGCCAGTGGTAAATTACTTTCTGTGCGCTCCTTCAGAGGCATGACTTCACTTATCAGGCTGTGTCCTCAGATTTTCCTTCTCTGTCCTCTTCAACCTTGAAATTACTAATTGTACCTTGTGCCTGATACTACGCCTATCACCCCTATTTATATAAGAATGTAAAATGGAAATTATACTTGAACCTCAATGAACTTTCTTACTCATTTTTAATATACATCTAAGAGGAGGTGATTTCATTGTGTGGTGTAGCTTTTGGGATCTTGAGGTTTTGTTTGTTGTTTTTTGCCTTTGTTGACATTTTGAATTGTCCAAGTATATGTTTCTTAAATAATCTTAAAAATACAATTCATTGGTAATTGGTTATATGAATACGAAATACCATGATAAGTATCTCAATTTTTAGGAGGTTCTGTTTGGCATAGTTTCAAATATTATTTCTTATGGCTTCCTTTTTTTCTTGACAGCTATTTCTTTGTGTTCTTCCTCAAGATAAAAGTCAGTGGATAAGTAGAATTAAAGAATTAAGAGCATGGTATAGCAACGTGAAAGAAATAGTAAGTTGCACTTTGATGTACTTATTATCTTACGGATGTTTTAAAGCCCACTGCCATCATCTTTATGTGTTTTCTCTTTCTTTACCAGCACATCACAAACCCAAGGAAGGTTGTTGGCCAGCAAGATTTGATGATCAATAATCCCCTTTCACAGGATGAAGGGGTAAAGATTGTCTTTATTGCTCACCTTCTTTTGCCCATAAGATTATGCTTATGAGATCGGTTGTCAGTCACAATGAAGGCAATGTCATTTCTCATCAACCATTTTGTACCCCATATACGATACCACCTACAACCTAAATAGAAATTATTCCATACTGTGGGTACACTGTGTTGAGGAATTTTATGATCTATTTCTATGGAATGGTATTGTAGTCCCAGGGGTCTATAAAAACTAAAGAAAAATGACCGAGTATAAAGATGAAGGTAAAACTTTTTATCACGGTTGCATTCACGATTAAAATAGAGCAGGATTAGTTGGCGGGATAACTACTGGAAAGAAAAGTAACCATCTTTATTGAGTCCATGAAGAAGTTTTAAGAAATCAGGAAAAAGATCAGGCCTAATACCTCTAATATGCCAGTGAAGAGCAGGAATAATTACTACTTTATTGCTATTGTAGAACTTCTTCCATTGCTGCTCTGCTGCCTGTTTTCCTGCTAACAGACCTTTTCTTCCCGTTAACATAAAACATTAGCATTTCATTTTCCTGATACATATGATTATTATAGTCTGTTGTATAGCAGCATAAAATATTGCTAAGTAATTTAAAAAACTTTACTTGAATTCACATTTTAAAAGGTCCATAAAGTCTATGATTATAATGCAAGTTTTATAGAAAATGCTACATATCTTTCTCATAGTATTGGGAATTCAGATTCAGTTCAAGCTGAGACCAGCTGACCTAGGGCTAGGTTTACTTTTCCATCGTTTTTTGTTGGAGGCATGGTAGTAGCTGTATAGCAACAGAACTATCTTTCACTTTATATAGATAATGGAAAATTTTGGAATATATACAATAACATCATCAGAAAATTTGTTGGAATAAGGATGTGTTTTTGAAATTAAGCTAGACTTGAATAAAATTTATTTCCATCTACAATGTAAAGTGATAAGCCAGGATGGATAAGTTTAAACTATTGCATTGATGTACTCACAATCAAGTAAAGGTGTGGCATTCTTTTCAATAGATTTTCATCCTCATTTCAGAGTCTTTGGAACAAATTCTTCCAAGATAAAGAACTTCGATCAATGATTGAACAAGATGTCAGAAGAACGTATGTAGAGCTATTTTCAAGTTTCTTTCAATAATTCAGTTCTTTGTAACTTAGCAAAATACATAAACTACAGAGGAACTTGTATTGAATGCATTGCTTAATTTGTGTTACTAGCAAAGTTATTTTGGCCAGATATTGCAAATAAGGATTCTTTTTATATTAAAATATGAATTTCCGAGTTTCCCTTTTCAAAATAAGTTACTGTATTTATAATAATAACCTTAAAATAGCATTTACTAGTTTTTTAGATTTCTAAAAATCATTTGAAGTCATGTAATTCTGACTAAGGTTATATAGTTATAATATTGAAATTGCTAGAAAAATTCATCTTTTTCTTTGTACATTTGAAACCCTTTCTAACCTTATCATTTTTAAAATGACAGTTGTTTCTGCCTTCCTCTGTTTTTTTGTTTTGTTTTGTTTTTTAATTTTTTTTCTTTTTAAAGAGAGGAGGGGAGAGGGTAGAGGAAGAAGCATTTTTTGAGGAAGAGGAGGAGGACTCCCTTTGTTTTGTAAGGACAGGTGCAGGCAGAAATGAAGGCAGGTAGGCAAACAGGTAGGAAGGGAAGAGAAGGAAGCACTTTATTTTTATTTAGTTGTTCATATTGGCTATTTCCCCCAGCCCCGGATCTTGAACCTGGGACCTTGGCATGTATATGGGACTGCTCCCAAGTGTCCTAGACCACTAGACCACCAGGGCATGCCCAGGAGGACTCACTTTTATTTATTTATGTGTTTGTTTTGTTGTTGTTCACCCTATTCCAGGTCCTTGGACTTTACACGGTTTACACCTAGTCACTGGCTTAGCATCTGCTCTGCAAGGACATCTGCCTTCCTTATTTCTAGTCCCCTGAAGCCGTTCAAGTTTGCAAACAAACTTTTCTCAATATCCTAAGTATTTTCCTCGTGAAAGAGTAGTTTCTTATTCAGCATCTAGTAATGCCCCACCTTTCATATATTGGATTTCCTCTTTCCTGGTCATGAGAAGTACATGAAATGTGTGAAGATCCTAGTATACAGTTCAACATATGCCGTAATCTTATTCAAATTACTTTTTAACAAATGTATGTTCCCTCATTTCCCTTTTTTATAAAACATAATAGTTCTCTAAGGATTACCATGGATTAATGAGCATATGTTATTATAGTACATTTATATGTTTATACTTTATACAGGAAAAAGTTATATAAATATTAATAAATTTAGCCTCATCATTGTGATTTAAGACAAGCCAGGTAAATGCAAACTCTTGGACACCTCTAGTGCCTTCCTCCAAGTCCTTCCCCTTTCAGCTCTACTCGTAGCCCAGCGCTGCGTGGACCGATTATGTCTAGGCCTCTGCTTCTCTGGCATTCATCTCTTTCTAGGCCCCAAACACTGAATAATCAGATAGCATGGATTGCTATTAAGGTTTTATTACTTAACGAATGAAATTCTCTAATCTGAAATGGAAATAATCTAGAGGAGTCATGAATTCAGAGTACAACAGAAGTGTAGGTAACTTGCATTGTAGCAGATTGTGGGCGAATTTTCATCAACTCATTTTCTAGGAGTTACCAAGGAGTAACAAATTCTTGTCGGAATCTGTTTCCAGGTGTTGGGGGGTAGAACTTGATGTCTTTAATAAATTGTTTCAGAAAGTAGACCGCCTTCGTATTGGTATACAGGAGGCATTCAATAAATATTTGTTGAATAAAACAAAGAAATGCATTTCCTCAGCAGTTATTTATATAATTAGCTAATCAATGACAGTAAAACAGTTCTCTTAAAAACAAATGCACAGTATAGATTGATAACCAAGCAGTAAAGGTATCTCTCTCACAAAATGTTAGGCAGTTATAAAAAAAAACTTGACAGTTTTAGCTTGATCTGGCTAGTAGGAATTATACTCATCTGTTAACAAATGGAAGTGAAGGCACGAGGCACTGGAGCAGAGTTACACCTTCAGAGGCCACATGGACCAACTGGTTAAAAGAAGTAACAAACAAGAGAAGGGAAAACAAACTCCAATGAAGAAGCCAACTAGGAAGTGATGCTGGTAGTCTGTTCGTCGTTTTGGTTACTTGGCTCAATCAAGCATTTCTCCTTTGCTGTGTGAGAAAGTTTTATTTCTTAATAACTGTATTCTTTTTTCTGGCTTCACATTTTCTCTATACTTTCTTATAGAAGTGTATGTAACACACATATGCAGTCAGTTTTTTGTTGTTTGTTTTTTTCCCTATGATTTGTCACCACCATAACATTTCCATGAAATGACAAAGCTGAGATTCAGGAAGGGCAAGCTGGCAGGCCCTCGCAGTTAGTCGGGGAGACTGCATTTCTGTTTTCCCTGGAAGGCTCTCCCATGGCTCTCTCCCATCTTCGAATAAGTTTCCTTGCCATTTCCCTGTATAAATACAAGTGACTTAGCTTATAAGGTAAGACTGTGAGTCTTATTTTAAAGACACCAAATTGACTAATCACAAAAGCACAATAGCTAAATAATATTACTACGTTAGGTAATACACTCTCCGTAGTAAGTTACTATATGACCTAAAATCCACGGTTCAGTGTGGTCTGTAAAGTAGCCCATTTGCTCTAGGAGAATAAACAAAGAAATACATCTCAGGGAGTGTTACACAGTGTTCCTTATGCACTAGCATCTATATAAGAATTACTTTAAGCACATTAATTTCACATCTGCCAGACCTTTTGTTTGCCTTGGGAGAACAGAGTGGTAGATAAGACAGACAGATAAGCTCCGAAGAAATAAAGCGTTGTGGTAGGATGGCCAGTGGGATGACTACTTTGGGAACAGTGGTGACTTTGAGAATAGGACACTTGAGCTGAGATGTGCACAGTTGTAAAAAGACAACAATGTAAAGATCTTGAGGAAGAACCTTCCAGGCAGAAGGAACAGCAGTTGGTGCAAAAATCCCTCAGTGAAAATGAACTCAGTATTTCGAGGAGCAAAACGAAGGCAGTATGATTTGGGGGCATGTGAGTAAGCTGGGAAATCTGAGAGGAGGGCAAATGCCAGTCTTGTGGACCATGGTAAGGAGCTTGGGTTTTATTTCAGTTGCTTTGAGAAGCCATTAAAGGTTACTGAGCAGAGACTTGAACCTAAGAGGATAATTCTGGCTCTTGTATAGTAAGGCGAAGGTGGAGGTAAGAATGGAGGTTGGAAAAGCAGCTAAGAGTCTGTTGTAGTGTTGCAAGTGTTAAATACCCAGAATACCCAGTGATCTGCATGGTGTTATTAAATGACTTGTGAATTGGGCTGCATCCCATCTAGCAAGCTGTACGAAATGAAAAGCTATACAGAATGTTAGATTTTTGTAGATGGGAAAAGGGCATGGATGATTAAGAATTATTTTGGCTTAGGTAACTTTCCCATGGAGATGGAGAAAGGTAGGTAACTTTCCCATGGAGATGGAGAAAGGTTTTGTGACAGATTATCTCATTTTCTTTTAAGAAATGGAAAGAATGACCTTTTTGATGTTCATCAGAAAGTTCCATGCTGACCAGCTAGGACTGCGTTCTTGGGGAAACTTGAATCCACAAGTGCGTGAAGTAGCAGTTAGGTGCTAAGTCTTGGTGGGCTTAGTGCAAGAACCTCCTTTAGGGCCTGTGGTTGTTTTTTTGTTTTTGTTTTTTTTAGCAGAGGTAATGTTAGTAACTTAGACTAAAGGTGTAGTAATAAAGATGGTTAGGAATAGATAGGTTTGAGTTTATACATTTTATATTTTAAGTACAAATTAAGAGGTCTTTTGTATTTTTCTTACATTTATCATTTGCGTTCCATTTTTCCTACTCTGCTTTGTCTTTTATCGCCTTTTGAGTCTCTTCTTTCATTGTTCTCTCATGATCTGTTTTTTCCAATCCCTTCCTTGTTTAAAGCTCAATTTTCTCAAATCACATTTCTCATCATACTACTAGCCCAACTCTAATGCATGGTCTGCAGAAGAGTGGACTTGCTCATCCTTGCTACACATAGTTTTCCAGTTATCTTTCCGTCTTTGATTTCTAGTTTGATTCCATTGTGGTCTAAGAGAAGACATTGTGTGATTCTATTATGTTAAATCGGTTAAGGTATGTTATACAATTCAGCAGACAGTCTCTCGGCGAAAGTTGTTGAATGAAGTTGTCTATTGATGTCAGTTGTCTCTGCTTCATTGATGTTGGTGTTGAGTTGCATTCTAGTCCTTACTGATTTTCTGCCTGCCAGCTCTGTATATTGATGAGGGATGGTGAAGTCTCTAGCTATGATACTGGATTCATTTATTTCTGTATTTGCCTCACATAGTTTAATACTCTGTATTCAGGTAAAACATGTTAGAATTGTTATGTATTCTTAGATAATTAATTTCATTATTATGTAATGACCTTTTAAATCTTTTAATTAATGTTAGCATGGTGCATTTTTCTCCTTCTATTTGCTTTTAACATATTTGTGCCTTTATATTCAAAGTGAGTTTTTTATGAACAACATTTATTTAGATCTTTCTTTAATCTACTTTGATAATGTTTCAACTCATTTAGACTGTTGGTGTTCACAGTGATTTTAATATAGTTGTATTATATCTGTCATGTTTGTTACTCTTTTTTATTTGTTACTCTTCTTTGTTTCTGTTTTTGTCTTTTTCTGCTTTTCATAGTTTTAATAGCGTATTTTATATTATTTCATTTTCTCTTTGTTCTTAGCTATTGGTTATACTTCTTTTACTTTTTTTTTAATAGTTCTTATAGAATTTGCAATATATATTTTGGCTTATCCAAATCTACTTTCCAATGATAATGTACCATATCATGGATGGTATGAGTGCCTTATAATAATAAAGTAATCCTAATCCCTCCTTTCCATCCCTGTCATCATTGCTGTCACTCATTTCGTACACACATGCATAGGCACATATCAGTGCATCAATTCAAATAAATATATGCTTATATATAAAAAGAAAACATACATCATGTGTATTTATTTCATTACATATTACTAGCACTGGGGAAAACATGAGGGAATAATTCCTAAAGTATTAGCGTAGCTCTTAAGAGGGAAGGTGTACCTAGTAAACAAGAAATTTTTAAAAAGGGATGCAGAAAACATACACATTACTTGATTCTTTTGCAGAGTAACATGTGTGAATGTTATAAAGTAATAGTATTTTGATAAAACTTAAAAGAAGGACCAGCCCTGAGATTTGTGATGTGCAGAGCCAAGTGGAGTGTGAGTCGCCGTGGGGCTGGAAGGCGGAGGTTAGAGCCAGCAGGGGGCTGGCCACGTGCGGCAGTACACACGGCTGATGGCGCCATTGGTGTTGCTGCTTCACAAAACACTGCTTTTGATTCAAAGACACTGATTTTGAATAAACCATTAACTGTTAGATCTGTTCTATCTAAAAATATTTTAAAGACATACCTCCTGTTGATGGTTTCCCTTGATTGATGGCTAACTTCTGATGGATATACTTTTAAAGACCTTTTTAAGTCATTTTTTGTGAGACAGTACTACTGGCAACAGATTTCCTCAACTTTCATGTGAGAAAGTCCTTATTTCTGTTTCACTGTTGAAGGGTACGCTGGAGAGTTTAGGATTGTAGATTGGCATTTTGAATTTTTTTACCCTTCACACCTCTACATTCTTTCCTTCATTCTCTTCTTGCTTTAATGATGTCTGAGGAGAAATCTAATGTAAGTGTTTATCTTTGTTCTTCTCTAGGTAGAGTGTTCTTTTCTCTTCAGCATTTTTTCTTTTGGTTTTCTTTTTATTTTGGTTTTCTGGAATTTGGAAATTATATACCATATGTAGGGTTTTTGCTGTTGTTTTTACTTTTTCTGCCGCTTGATGTCCTCTGAGCTCCCTGAATCTGTAGTTTGGTGTCCGGCGTTAATTTGGGGTTATTATCAGGCATGGTCTCTCCAATATGCTGCTCCTTTTTCTTCTTTTGATATTCCCACCATCCTGTCATTTTCATTCTTTATTTTCTTTGCTTTTTAGTTTTTGAAGGTGCTGTTGACATGTCTTCAGCCTCGGAGATCTTTTCTCAGCATGTCACTTCTAATAAACTCATTAGAGACATTTTTTGGTTGCAGTGTCTTTGATATCCAGCCTTCCTTTCTGGTTATATTTTTAAGAGTTACAGCTCTCTACTCACATTATCCGTTTTACCTCATTTGCTGTATTCTTTAGAGTCCTAACATGTTAAACATAATTGTTTTAAATTCCTGATTCCACACTTCCAACATCCCTCCATGTTTCTGTCTTTCCAAAGTTTGCTTTTTGCAAATTTGCCTTTTGATGTAGCTTATAATTTTGTGTTGATGGCTGGACACGATGTGGCAGATTAAAGAAACTGCTCAGTAATGTGGCGGTGAGCTGTGAGGAGGGCGTTGCATTTTAGTTCTATGAATAAGTATCTTTCAGTGACCCTAGACTTCTGAACTGTGAACTTCACACATTTCTTAGTCTCCACCCCCACCCCCACAGATGGGCATGATGAGAGAGAGAGAGAGAGAGGGGAGGGGAGGGGAAGATAGCGGATGGGAGGGGAGGGGAGGAGAGAGAGCATCTTATTTAGTCGTTGGCTTGTGTTATCCACCTGTCACTCCCACCCCAAGTCATGAACCTGGGTCTTGAACTTTATGTGGACGCGGCTGCAAGTGCAGGTTTAGCACCAAGCTGCCAGGGCGTGCCTGTCCTGGGCTTTTTCACTCTGCCTGGTCCCCAGTGAGCATCCAGCCAGTCGTCAGAGTTCAGCTTCCCTCTCCCAGCACTGGTTGCTGCCGTGGTTATGCTTGAGTCTCTGCTCTGGTCAGCTTTGACTCCTGTTTGCCTGCTCTTTAGTCTTAAGGGCAGTAGTTTTCCCTGTGTCCTTCCTTGCCTCCTGGAGCCTTGAAACATTGTTGATTTTTCAGTCTGCTCAGCTTTTTACTTCCTTAGGATGGAGTAGCCACTTCTTGCTTCTCCGGTGCAGAACCAGAAACCTGACGTTCCTCCACAGTTCCCTCTTTAGACCAGGGTGCGGGCATTATTTCTTTACCAGGCTTGTGCTTTCCATTTTCCATGCTTTGCATTACCTGGCCTCTGTCATGCCGGGTTGCTGCTTCCACACCCGGCTGCTGTTGGACTCTGACACCTCACCTTTCAGAGCCTGAGTCCATCACCACTCTGTTGATGAAGCATTTTTCAGTTTTCACTGTTTGCAAATAATTTGTTCCTATTCTTTGTTTAAGGAGAATTTTCTTAATGCTTTTATTGTATTACCTGATTTTGTTTGATCTTAGATTTCTTTACAACTGCCAGTGTATTCAATCTCTGTGTGTTTATTCAGTATATTTATATTAATCTCATCAGGGGGCCAGGCACTGGAGATGCCAAGATAAATATGGCGTAGACACTTAAGAAGCTCAAAGTATAATCAAGAAGCAGCCCCTCCCCCAAATTACAATCCAAGGTAATTAGTGCCGTGTAGAGTCGGCATGTCCAGGACCTCTCTAGCCCTCTTCTCATCTTTCACACCCGATGGTAAGCCTCTGGAGTGCATGGACCTGATCTTGTTTTTGTCTCATTGCACAGAGTAGTGGGTGCTTAATAAACATATTTATACTCATTGTTCATTGATTGTGAATCTTATCGCTGATGATCAGTGTTGTTCAGTCTTAGTAACAACAATCTCTAACATTTTGAGTCTTCGGAGACAGAAAGGCACTTAAAAATACTGTTATCAGCCTTCCTGTCTGAGTTTAAACAAGATGATTTCATTTCATAAGCTTTGTTGTTGCCATCATTATTGAATTTATTTAATCTGAATATGTCACGGTATTATATCTTATTTCAACTAGTTTTAATATTCTTTTATTCTATGAACACTTTTTTTTGCCTCAGAGGGTTTTGTATTCATTTCAATTAATTGTTCCTTATCTCAACCTAATGAGGTTGTTACTGTTCTCATTTTTATTGCTGAAAAAGTTGATAACCCAAAGGTAAATCAAAGGGCTTCCAGTTTACAGCTTTTCTAATTCACTACTTGAATTGTCCATTCTGAACCAATTTTGCTATGCTTCAAAGGCTAACATTAAATGAAATTCAGTATTATTTAAAATGTTGGGAAATATTGAGTACAGAATAGAATCTCATTTCCATGTTAGATGCCAAAGAAGTCTGTTATTTGGTCTATCAAGGTCTATTCTAAAAGTGTATTTATAGTGTCTATAACATCATTTGCAAATTAACATATTTATAAGCTACTGCCAAATAGTGTCATCTTTCTTCAAATGTGTTCTCCCTCTCTTGAATTAAATGATTAATATTCTTTAATTTACTTTTATCATTGTAACTTTGGGTATATGTAAAAGTTTTATCTGATTAGCTATTGGCCTTGCTACTCATTATCTTCAAATTTTAGTCTTTTATGTTTCTAGTTATTATAGGGTAATGGTAGTTAACACTTCAGGCAACTCATTCATCAGTTAATTACTCTCTTTCTACTCGAATCTATGGTATAGTTAGGTCTTTAAAGATGCAGCTTTCCCATTTCACTGCCTCCTTTTGTACATTGCTTTGCTATGGGTCAAGCTTTAGACATAATATATTTAAGCAAACTTTGTCTCAATTTTTTTTTGTCTTTCCACTGGACATTGTGGATTTCCTAATAATTGCCTGATTCTCTTTTTGAAACTATAGATGTGAGCTGTCCCTTTTGGTAGGCACTGGACACATGTAGCTCTTTAAATTAAGATTAAACCGGGTGTGCTTAGTGGTTTAGCATACCTGGGAACAGTCTCACATATATCCCAAGGTCCCCGGTTCAAGACAGGGGGTCGAGAGAACAACCACTGTGAACAATTAAATAAAAGTAAAGTGCTTCTTCCACCTCAAAAAAAATTAAGAATAAGGAAAATTGAAAGTCAAGTCTCAGTTCACAGTAGCCACATTTCAAGTCCTAATGGCTTCTGTTTGGAATAGTACAGATGTCTAACATTTTCATCATTGTTGAAAGTTTTATTGGACAGCGCTGTGTCAGGAGTTCATTGTTCAATTTTTGAATCATATGATATGCATGTCTGCGTTTAATTTCAATTCGCAACAAACTTTCAGATGTATCCTGTACTAAATATTTCCTCGTTTCCTTTCTCTGCCCTTAGAAACCTCCATGAATTTTTATAGTTTGCAAGTCTCATCTGAAATTTTGGTCAAATTTAATATGTCTCATTGCAATAGGTAGCTTGAAATTAAACAGCATTGATTATTTTCTATATTAACGTGATACCAAAGTGATTTTAGGAAGATGGCTTGTTGATTTCTCCCCGCTGATTTAAAGTGCCTCTTCTCCAGAGTTCCCCTTCTAGGAGAAACGCTGGCAGCACTCTGGCCTGACATTGATGGCCATACATTCCAGAGTGAAGGTGGCCTAAATGTTGGTGCGTTTTACGCAGATTCCACCAAGCCCTTTTTTTTTTTTTTTTTTCACTTAAGTAAAAAGCAAATTCCTCAGGGAAGGAAGATTTTACAAGCAATTTCAGAGCAGAATTGATTTTGGTGTGTGTTAATGCAGACAATCTGCCCAGTGTTAAAATGTTAAAGAGGGAAAAAAATAAAAAAACCACACAGGCTGCCATAATCGTATGATCGCACCAAAATAGCAGCTTGTATTTACATTTTCAGTCTCCTCGAGGTGGACTGCAGGCGCACGTGAAGAGTGGCTGCACTTGGTGTTGTGTTGTGATTTCATTTGATGCCGGCACAGGACACGCTGGTGCGTGACGACCAGCCCTCACATATGCACTCGTTCACAGCCGAGAACGTGGAAACGACAACACAGCCGCTCTCCAAGAGTTGTCGGCAACCTGCGTGTGTGTTTCCTAAATACGAAAGAGAGGGAAAAACAGATTTTCAGGAATTTGAGAAACAATTCTCTGTCAAATGGCCTGTAGTTCTTTCTCATGTAAGAGGAAAAACAAAATATTTCATGATTGTGGTTGCATAGATATATTTAGAAATAATGTATTTCCCTGTCCCCTTCTTGTTTTTAGTGTATATTTTTCCATTTCAGTGCCTTTAAGCATGCATTTTTAATTGCAGAAACAGTCACAACAAAATGTAAGTTTTAGGTGTGCAGTTTCACTCTTCATCAAATGTGTGTAATACACCGAGTCCACCACCACCTCCCTCAGTGATCCACCCGCAGTGGTCCACCCTCACTGTCCATTGGACCCGGCGACCCTTTGCTCCCATCCTCATCCCCTCTGGTGACCTCAGTTTTGTGTCAGAGAGCATGCAAATTCCTACCACACATTTATTCAGTGTTGGAGATTTTGAAATTAAAAAAAAAAATGTTTTGCGTGAAAATATAGGTGTATGTACTGCAGAGCATCCATTTGTAGCACTTTGCTAGAATCCTGACGTTCCTAATCTGTGGAATTTGGGGATAGTTGTGCATGAGTGACATTGCTCCACAGGCCGACCCAGGATGTTGCTGTCTAGACCCTCTTTGGTAAATTAAGCAGATTTTGGTTTTTTTTTTTGCACTGTTTATAGTTGCGGGTTCGCGTATCGGCTGTGAGCAGGGAAAAAAGTAAAGCCTGGTGAGTGGTGAAAGTAGCACCCAGTCCTGGTCCTAGTCACATGGCCTGCTCAGTTGTGTAGTGAAGTCTTTTCAGAACTTCCAAGCAGATTTGGGATTGAAGCTGCTTTGTTTCTTCAGGGGTAAATGTTTTGAACTACTTTTCATTTTTTTCTCAGTTGTTGAAAAGCTGCAAAATAAAGTCTGTATTTCTGATTTTACAAAGACATATTTAAAGCGCATCTACCTATATCTTTTTCCTTTATTTTTCATCTTCATAAAATGACAAGAAAGGGTTTTGTTTCTTTCTCTGCTACATTTTTGGTTTTGGTTTTGAGTTTTTGTTTTGTTTTAGTTTCGTTTTTGAGGAGAAAAGGAAATGAGGTAGAGGGCTTGCTCAAGCCTTTGGACAAATAGAGCCTGAGATCTTTGTCTCTAGACTGTTACAGAGAGACCTCCTGAGACTTCTGCTCCTCCTGCCCCCCCACCCCGGACCCCGCCCCCGCCCCGCATGTGTTTGATATTTCATGTCCTTGAGCCTCTCTACTTAATCTTCTCACCTTTATGGCGGTTTCAGATTCCCATCTTCCATGTTAAACTGTTGAAGATTTTTCTGTCTTCTTGGATTAGATCCTACCCCTTGTCATCATAACAGAGCCCCACTTTCTTTTCTTTGTCATTTTAAAATCAGTAGTCACCTTCCATTCATAGCCCACAAAAGCTATACTTTGCTCCTGTCTTTATTAATGGCAAAAGCAAGTTAAAGACAGTGGAACTCAGGTTTGACCTTTCTTATGCCTCACCTTCCCACCTCCCAGTCCTGAAGTTTAGTGTAATTTTCATTTGTAGATTCATTGGTGTATTTATTTACTCAATAAATAACTGAGAAATTTCTATATATTCAGTACTGTTCTAAAAACTGGGGGTTCTAATACAAAAGAGAGTGCCTTTTCTTTTATAGATTGTACACATTTTATTGTAATTATCTACCTTTTAAAATATCTGTAAAGTGTGTATTTTTCTCTCCTGGCTTATCTTGCGTGCTTAGTCCTTATATTTTTTAGCTTTATATTCCCCAGTACCTGACACCCATAATAAGCATCTGTGTTATTGGTAGTCATCAGTTTTTTTTGTTTTTTGCAAACATTGAACAGTTGTATTTCATAAAGAGTATTACTTAAGAAAATACAACTTGCTGATAGCTAAAATGGCCCTTCTCCCTGTGACTCTCTCCATGGGCCTGCTCCCATGTTCTCCAGAGGATACTTCCTCCTTAGCAAACATCAAAAAAAAAAAGGGAAGGTCTGATAAAGAATGTGCAGAGCTATTGTTAAAATGACCTCATTCTACACACAGCTTTTCACGTTTCTCAGATTACCTTGTCCATTCTATCAGCGAGAATGGGAAATGTGTGTGTGACCCGACTAGGGGTGAAGGGGTGGATTTATGGTCATGCATCACTCCCACGCCATTGGCCAGCACTCAGTCCACATGGCGAAAGCTAACTGAAGAGGAAGCTGGGAAATTCATTTCAGTTATGTGTCTGGAAATAAAAAGAAAGATTTGATTGAATAGCGACAATGGTAAAATCATCAACCAAAATAAAGGAGCACAGGAATTAAAAGTGTCTGTTGTGTCTGCTTTCCTACTATATCAAATTGTTTTTCTCTATGGTTTTTGCTTGATTTTTCAGTTTTTCTTTAATAAAACAATCAACCAGAATAAGGTATTATAGTTATTTTGGTGTCTAATAGTATTCTGGGGAGTTCTCATCAGCTCATTTTAAATTTTGGATGAATGCTTGCTTTGAGATTCTGTTTTTGAAGTATGGGCAAAACATCAGTTATTGTTCCTTCAAGTCCTTCTGTGCTTCTCTGTCCTACTGCATGATTATAAACCTTCACCAAGGGCTTTGTTTCTCCCCTTGGGACATCTTATTGAATACTAGCATCTTCAGTAATTCATCTGGGTCCAATGCTTTGTCTGTTTTAATACTTCTAATTACCTAATTATGTACTATAATGCAGTGACAAAGCCCTTTATCATTTTACTCTTTTCTTAACCCTTTTCTTGCTTAGGAAATATTCTTTTTGTCTCTTTGCTGTCTGAAAAACTCTTCATTTTAGACAGCACAGATATTTGCTTGAATTTCCTTTATTGTTTGCATTGTAAAAGGCCATCGCCCTGTTGAATGTATTTCCAATTAACTCCCATTCGGCGCCTGAGTTCCTGGTGATTGTGGCTTTAAAGTTGACGTGCAGTTGACCTGCGTCTCTCCTCACTTCCCGATTCACTCTCACACACTACAGTCGAATAAGAAGATAACCAAAAGCAAACAGAATCGTTGGGCTGTCATAAATTACCTTCATGACAGAATCAGTGGCCATCTTGTTATTCTTAGATCTTAGATGTTTACAAGCATTCACCAACAAATGTCATGGAATTCAACAGCATTTCTTAAAATTATGGCTCAGGATAACAAAAAATTGATGAAGGGAAATTTTTATATTTATTTTTATTTTAGATAATAAAGGAAGAGATGATAGAATCACAGTGTTACCATTTGATAGTCTCTTAATGAATGAGTAGATCAAGGAGCGATCATCATGGATACTCACAGCACAAAAAGCCAACAGTGTTGTCTCCTGATGGAAGCACAGGGCACCAGCTTGTTCTGGTTCTTTATGGCTGCACTCTAAACCCTCTCAAAGCCTAAACAACAGAATTCGTTTTGTTGGTGTCTCTGTAACTTGGGCAAGGCTGAGCCAGGACCGTTTGTCTCTGTTCCAAGAATGTTGGCCAGAACGCTTTGAAGGTTAGGGGCTGGAATCATCTGAAAACCTGTTCTCTCACATGTCTGCCTGTTGAAACGGGTTCTCATGGAAACTTCCTTTGGAACTGACTGGAAGACTTCCTTCCACATGTCCCTTTCCCATGGCTGTTTGACTTCCTTGGAGAGTGTGTCTGAGTTCCAAGGATATGTCCGTACAGCGAGCCAGATAGAAGCCATGTCGCTTGTCTGATTTTGTGTGTGTGTGGGTGTGTGTGTGTGAGTGAGAATCTGATTGTTTCAGGATAGCTAAAAATTGATAAAGGGAAATATTTCTTCTTCTTTGTATTTTAGATAATGAAGAGAAAATGGAGAAATTATAGTTTGCAGGTCAGCACTTAGTCAGATGATGGGGCATTTGACTCCTCTTCCTTCTCACCAGAAGAGTGTCAAAGAATCAGTATGTCATCATCATGCCGTGAAGGATTTTGTTGCAAAGTTCAACCTGAATCTGATCACGTCTTAGACCTGTAACCACCAGTTTATTGGAAATGCAGGGGACAGAGGGATATGTTAAATAAATTTCAAGATATAAAACAGGACCTACACACCAAACTTTAAGCCTTTTAGTATTATTTTATGGTATGGAAAATTTGTCTTAAGTTCATTTATTTCCTTTGAAAAAGCAAACTGAAATGTCACTTTTTTTCCCTCAAGTAAATATCTTAGACTGTATTAGTATTAGTCTAAATTTCATCATGGAAGAATTTACCTTTCTCCTTGCTGTTTTAATTTACCAGACCTTCATCCACACCTGTTTACCAGCCCCATGTTCATTATCTTGCCAATGCAGAAATGACTTCTCTTGGACTTTCATTTCTAATAAGAGAAGTTATTTTCAATCCCTAGTTAGTGTCATTTTCCCCCTTTTACATTCCTATAAGATACTTAGACTTGAATGAATCATAAACTTGTAGCTTTAAGTCTATTTTTTTCTCTACCTCATCTTCATTGAAGTTAAAATACTTTTTTTTTTTTTTTTTTTTGCACGAAACTAGTTATAATTGATCTTTCAAAATGTTAGCAATTGTTGAATTGAGCTTGGGTCTGTGTTCTGTGTCACAAGTGGATCTTCCTTTCCAATGATATTTGAGTTAGGCTGATGTTCAAGTTACTTTACTCATCCTTTATCAGCACCAGCTGGCACGAGGGTGAAAAAAACACAACTGAGAAGTGTAATGGATGACAGGGAAGCTACTTTGAAGTTTAAAACATTAAAGAAAAACCCTGTTTATTACTATTCCTAGTTACTGACTATACTTTTTCCCTCATATGTCTGTCTGATTCTCTTAGAGGATGTGTCTTCTGGTTTGACACTGGATAATATGCGTATCTGGTATTTGTGGAGAAATATATTATTCAGATATATTCATCAACTAGGTTCTTTTGTGTAATCTAAATTCTTGGAATGTTACCGAATTACCTGTCCCCTGCTCATTTACAACGGGGTGGTGAAGCAGTTTGAAAGTCCTGCTGCCCTGCTGGCCAAGTGTCCCGTGCACGTGGACAGGCTTTCCTCTCCGTGTCCGCGCCTTCCCTGTTCACTTCCGAGTTGACTGGGTAATCTCCAGCCTCTTGCAGTTTAAAACTTCTCTGAGTGTCCGGTCTTTTTCCAACTTTCATTTTTTTAAGACGTTCTTCTTTAATTATTCGATGCTGTGGATTCTTCATCAGAATTTTGAGGACAAATCGTACTTTCTTAAAAAGAGGGTTTCACGAAGCTTCAGAAATTGGCACGCTGTAGAGTAGAATTGAAGGTGGGTGCTGTTCCTAGATAAGCCGTGTCTGCCTGATCCACATTTTCAGTTGACTGGGTGTTTGCTGAAAGTGGGTGATTTAAATTATCTACCTGCAATTTCATTCTTGTAGATCTCTAGTTGTTAATCTTGCCAGTGGTTACTATGCATTTAAATGAAACTATGAATTGGTATGTGATATAATTTATATTTTTAGTAGTTAGGTAGTAAGCTCTTACTATATAAGTTCATAGATATTTGTTACAAAGTATGCATGATAGTAGTCTTTATTCTTTCCTCCCATAACCCATTCATAATGCAGCAACTACACAGAATTTGGTTATGAGTGCACAGAAAATTTCCAAGAATTTTTAAATGAAGGAACCCGTTAAATCATTAGGCCATGCAATGTAAATCATGGGATATCAAGCCTGCTTAAAAGCTCGTCTAGATTTAAGTCATCCATTGAGGAATAAAGGGAAGCAATTTCACCTTTCAAAAAGCTTATTCTATTTGTAACTTCATGGCTGAGTTTTCCCAAGAAAATTTCTCTCCCGCGATTTATTTTATTAAATACTTACCTGTTTTTATCCTGGTACTTTAATTTGGAATATTTGACTTTTTACAGGCATTAGCAACATTCTTTTATCCTAAATAAAGCATTACAAAAGCTTTTGTATTTCCTTCCTTTTTCAGTTTATTTGTCCTTGTTCCGGGGCTTCTTTGCCTTCTATGATGCTTTATTCTTGCTCAGAATCTACATTCAAGTTAATTTTTCTCTTCGTTAATGAGCTGAGATTATTTGTACCTCCCATTCCTGAGTCGGGGCTCTGGAAGTCCTCACATGCAGGTTTTTGCAGAGGTCTGAGGTCAATTTGCTCACATCTACTAGTCATTACTGCCCCTGCCCCCACCCCTCCGGTCCACCTGGCCATTCAAGGAAAGATCAGATGTCTGTGCTTAGGGGCAAGGGATCATCAAAGAATTTTCAAGCAAAATCCAAGTGAACAGATAAAAATGAAAGAGAAATTTTATTTTAAAAATCAGAATCAGAAGAAAAATGTTTCACAGACTTTTAGTGTAGTTCACCCAGGACCCCAACCAAGAGTAGAGATACAGTTAAAACTTACAGGGAGTCAGAAGAGGATCAGGATAAAACGAAACAACTGAGACTCCAGAAATAGGCAGTGAACCGTTATATATGAAATAAAACAACCATTATTGCTCTTGCAAAGACTCTAAGGAGTATATTTCTGTTCAGGAAGGCCCTGTGCCTCCAGGCCTATGGTCCCCATCTTCTTCAGCCTCTCACATGTTTTCACTCGTTTCTGGTTCTACAGCTACTCAATCACACCATTGTCACCTGAAGTACTAAGACTCAAGGACTTACAGTGAGCTCTATTCCTTGCATCTACTATTGCTAGGCCCTGTTCTTGGGGCTTTAACATTATCTCGTCTTGATGACAAGATCAGTATTATTATCTCTGCTTAATAGATGAGGCAGTTAAGCAATCATTGACTCAAGGTTACACAGCTAGCAATTATGCAATGTGAATTTGAACACAGGCTTTTCTTCTCAGGTTTGTGATGTTTCCGTTTCACTTCATTATAATGCCCTCTTACTCTGTCCTATAATCTCTCCTCTTTCAGACTTATTCCTACTTAGAGTTACTCAGATGCTGTTTTCTTAGTTACTTCCCTATTAAAAATATAGAGTCACTGTAGCTTATCCTCAGTTGCAAATTCAACTCTTTCAGATCTACCCCATCTTTTTTCTGTTCTGCTGTCCCACTCCCAACTGAAGTACTTGCTTTCTGATCACTAAGCACTACTGTGTTGTCTGTGGGGAATTCTCATTGCTTTCTATGCCTTCATTTCTTCCCTTCTGATCTGGCTGCCTTTCCCTCTGGTGCTCTGTGTTCCTCTTCTCCTAAAAATTCTTGTTTATGTCTTTTGACCATTTACTTCTGGATGCCCTCCTCTCTTCCATGCATATTTGTTGTGTGTTGCATTGTTGTGTGTTTGCCCCTTGGACCCTTGCAGTTGCCTTTCAAGTAGATACTCTGCCCTTTTCTAATTCACGTTACCTCAAAGCACCTGATAGAATTTTGATGGAGAGCATTCTAGCAATACAAACTCACTCCATAGAGGTCCACATTTTAATCAGATAAAACCGTCAGAGTGGTTACATAATATTTTATATTCTGATATTTGCATTTAAAAAAACAATAATGATTTCTTCAAAAGGTTGGTTTTTACCAAGTCACATTCTAGTTCTAAAAACCAAATAGGCCAAAACAAAGCAATCCCCCCACTAGGCTATATTTTATTTTGCTTACAAACTATTATATTCACCATGTGATGACGTTTAAGTATATGAAGACACTTGATTTAGATGTTGAAGGGTATCATTTCCCTCTGTGATATAATTTCCCCTTCCTCATCATTTTTTCCATAACATATCAATCCCACCAATGGTCTAAGTTTCATGGAAAACACAAGCTTATAGGAAAACCTATAATAGCCCTTGGCATCTCTTGAGATGAGAGTTTGAAGGTAATTCTTGGCATTGTGCTTGTCAATTTCAATCCTGTGTTTTCTTTTTCAGGTTTCCTGAAATGCAGTTTTTCCAAGAAGAAAATGTGAAAAAAATTCTTACAGATGTTCTTTTCTGTTATGCTAGAGAAAATGAGCAGTTGCTTTATAAACAGGTAATGAAAATATCGTACAGGTGGCATCCATCGACTCAAAATTTTCTATACAGCTTGACAAATGATAGAGCAATAATGTAGCCTTTATTGTATCCAAAGTTGTATCATAATAGTAAAGCAATCAAAGAGCTGCTTGTCAGCTGCATGGTGAGAAAAGTAAGCTCATTGAAGCACATATGCTTCTTCCTTATTATAAGACATTCCACCAAATTGTCTCCTATAAGGCGTTCAATCTTTCCTTTCAACTTTTGGGAGTTTGTTTATAAACAGCATCTCTGAAGCCAATCTAGTAATAAAACTTTTCAGGGCTGTATGTATAAATATTGTCCTAAGCACAGCATTTACAAATAATGGGGCAGGCCATGTACAAAATAATCAGCTGTCCTTTTTTCATTCTTTAAAATTTACCGGTAATATACTTCAGAGAGTTCTTTTTAAAATCTTCTGAAATTTATATTTAGTATCTTTAGTGATCCTGTTATTTGAGTCATACCATTATTAAAACAAAGAAAATTGTTGGGTAGGTTTTACATGTAAATTATTTAGTTATATATATACACAGTTATATACATATACACACACAGAAGTATTTAGGCTTCTGCTTAAGCTTATGAATATCCCAGTAAAAATACACATCAGTTGGATATTATGTTTTTCTCCAGATATAATTAAATGGAAATTCAAAGTAAATTAATAAATTATTTAACAATCAAAAGTTATAAGATATGTCCAAAAGATAACCACCTAACTTCAGGTTGATATAACACAATACACCAGTATAGTGAGAGCTATGTATTTAGTTTGAAATAAAGTTGATTAGTTTAAAGATAATAAACCAAGTCATATTTTAATTACACTGAATAATGCACTTGTTATTATATACATGGAATACCTAAGGGCACTAATTTTATCTTAGTGTTAATGTTAGTAATATGACTTTATATTAACTATATAGTGATGATTATCTTATAGAATGGGAAATAGAAAAAAATATATCTTGTTCATCATGTCAACAAAAATTATAAAATGTCTAGAAATAAATTCAACAATATTGGTAGAAAAGATATGTGAAGAAAACCATATGTGTTGTTGAAGGATATAAAGCAAGAGTTGAATAAATAGAAAAGTGATAAGAATGCTTTTAGATGAGAAGATATCAAATAAAAACATTACCTCAACAAATTAATTCATAGGGAATTATCATTCTAGTGGTAATATAAATGAGAAATATGCCTTTTTAAAAAAACTGAGCACAGTAATTTTAAGGTAGGTAATATAGCTTTGTGTTTAAGATTTTAGAGCACTAATTCTAGACTCATCCCTATATTCGAATCTTAGCTCCAAAATTGGGTAGCTATGTCATCTTAAACAATTAATTCTTCTAAATCTTAGTTTCATTATCTGTAGAATGAAGACGACAGTGGTGCTGACTGTGTAGAATTAAAAACACAGTACTCATTGAAGCTTCATGTTGGTCCTTGTGCTGCTTGGTATTGTTATCGTCATCATCATCAGATGTATTGGAGTTAGAGTTACCCCAGAATTTCGGGGAAGAGCAGACTGTCAAAGGAGATATGCAAACCTCAAGAAAAATTCTGTGATCAAACCAATGTGATGGTAGTGTAGGAATCTGCAAAATACATCAGCGGGACAAAGTGAGAACAGACGTGATCTTAATATAAGATAAGATGTTCTCATTCAGTAGAAAAAGGATATTGCCTTGCCATATTTGTTGGAGACTAAATTTCAAATGGAGTAAAAATATAAATGTAAAAACTAAAACTATAAAAATACTAGAAAAAGTGTGGGAGAATTTAAAAATAATCTTAGGATATGAAAGGCCTTTCCAAGCAAGAAGGCTATCCAGGAGTCACATGCAGAATCCAAAGACCCCCAAACAAACAAATCGAAAGAAGGAGAAAGTAAATCTTGATCCATGTAGACTTTTATGGAAGCAAATAGAAAATTTCATTCAGCACGATTTGAACTCTAAGAGTGTTATTAACTTACTTTGCAAAAAGTCTGGCGGCAAAATAGGTTCCATAATAATTAATTAGTAACTGAGAGTCTTCCTCAATGATCCAGGCTTATTTCAGTTTTTCTGTTCTCCTCTCTTCGTTTATCTCCTCAATGTCACGCCCACTTTCACATGTTCAAAAATACCTCACAGTGAAGGATCTGGTGATACTAATTAAATCAGAATAAAATTATCCCGTTATACATTTGTTTTCCCTTTTTCTTTAGAGAAAGAAAAACTAGATTATGTAACTATTATACTAATAGGAACAAGGTCTGCAGGGAAGGAATGAAAACATAGTAAGTACACACTTCATCACTTTTGTTGTTTGCAGTCCACCTCGTTTGCAAGGAAAACTGGACAGGAATATGGAAGATAAGATAGACTTGATAATTTAGATAAAATCTGTCAATTATTAAAAAAGTATTATTAACTTACTCCTAGGCTTCACCTAAGACTTAATTGCTCCCTGCACATATTTAAAATCCTGTTGATTCTTTACATAAAAATAAGGTCTTGCTGTAGAAAGACTGAATAGTTAGCCAGATCAAGTTTAAGAGAAAACCTTGAGTTTCATCACAAGCTGTTAAAGCTATTATTTTGTACTAGGTGACACCCCGTTTAACATCGACCATATTGTTAATAGTTATGGGATTTTATTGAATTAATGAGACTGTTATCATGTAGTAGAATGTCTTGCTGAGTTAATTGAAACTGCAGAGATTATATAAATGGTATTAATGAACTTTGACTGCCTGATGCCTCAGTTTTAATAAAGACTGCTTGGTGGGCTAAATGAACACAGGCAGATAAAAGAACAGGTTCAATTTTGAGAGCCTACAGGCTGTTGATGAAGAAAACTTTGTTACCTTTATTTTCAACTGGCATGAGTTTGGAGTGCAGTGACTACTAACAAATCAGCAGGGATAAAGATAGGGGAAATGCTGATGGTGTGGAGAGAAACAGTACACATTTTGGTAACCCAGAAATATGCTGATAATACTTTGCTTTTTTATTTTCCTTTCTCAGAATTTTAGCAGGTTGGATGTATGATTATTCTTTCTAGATAGTCCCTTTTCTTTTAAGGAAGTCTGTATACTTGCCACTTGTAATTATTAATTAATCAGGTTTTGTTAGTCTAGTTGAGAGTAAAACTAATACCTTTTCCAAGTCTATTCAAGAAAAGTCCCAAGTTTAGTTGTTAAGTAAGCGCTGAATTTCTAAGATTGTCTTTATGGTATTTCGAGGACTCTTAATTTCCATTTAAAAAGAGGACCCTTATTTATTGATGTTAAATACTGAAATATAATTCAGTGTTAATTCTTTTTCTCTTTTTTATACTAACTCTACGTATTGCAGTGCTGTCTGTCTTGTTTAAACACACCACTTATCACAGATGAGGTTCGCATGGCTGCTTCTGTCTATATTTCATTATTGGGCATCTTGCTAGCTGGATGCAGGCTCCATATGGTTAGAAAGTTTGTGAACTGGGACCAAGGGTGTAAAACCAAAAAAACAAAACAAAACACACAAACAAAAATAAAACCCAACAACAATATTTAGAATAAATGAAAATGAAAGATGCGTGAGCAAATGGAAAATCTGGTGAGTGTTGTGTTGAAGAAACTCAAGGGAAGGGAACATTAAGAAGGTGGGAGATGCATTAGTCAGGATTTCTTTCTTATTAAACCAGACATGATTACTTAGAAGATATATTGGGGGAGAAAGACTCATTCAGATCACCACCACTACCCTCAAAAAACTAGTAGTAAACCTGATAAAACATGTTTGCAGTTCTAGACATTTTTAAATCAGAAATTTGGTATTCTTTAAAATGTCTACTTCATTATTTTTAATGTAGTGCCAATAAAAATTGCAGTATGTCATTTAGCTTTTTTTTTTTTTCCAGCATGTAGTTACTAAATTATACTACAGTTCACTTGGATGGAAAGTTGCTAGAATAGACAAGAACTTTGAGAAAAAAAGAATAGAAAATATGGAGGAGTAGGCTATTTCACAGCTCAGTCATAATAAAGTTCTTGTTAAAAATGTACAAACCAATGAAATGCCACTAAATGCCTGGAAAAAAATAAGAATTAAATAATCAGTTTATGGTAAACAATGACATTTCAAAACACTTGAGAAAAGATAGGTTATTCAGTAAGTTGGTGATGATCTAATAAATTAACTCCTTTGAATTAAAAAATACACATTTATTCAAGGCAAAATTAAATATAAGATGAGATGAATAAAAAATTAACTATAAAAAAGGAAATTGTATACTTACCTAATCTCAATATGGGGATGGTCTTTTTAAGCATGAAAGCACAACATGAAATCATGAAGGGTAATTTACTGATCTGATTATGTTAAAACATGCAGTTTCACTGTGACCATGAGATAACCTTCAAAATTAAAAGAAAAATGATAAACATGGGAAAGCATTTGCAACAACAAAAAAATGACTAAGGCTTAATATTCTGAATTAAAGAACTATTACAAATCATCAGGAAAAAAAGAAAAATATTAGGAAAAAATGGGACACCCATTAATAAAAATGACCAATTAATTGTTTGCCTTCAGTGTGTTGCAGCAGTCTTCATTTTGCTTTTTTTGGCCCTCTTCCTCTTCCTTCCTTCCTGCCTTTTTCCCTCCCTCCCTCATTCTCTTTCTTTCTCTTTCTTTCTCTTTCTTTCTTTCTTTCTTTCTCCCTTTCTCTCTCTCTCTCTCTCTCTCTCTCTCTCTCTCTCTCTCTCTCTCTCTCTCTCTCTCTCTCTTTTCTTTCTTGGTTTCTGTAATTTTGCACAGAAAGTAGGTGTTATATTGGTAATTAAAATTACAACACATGGTTTTTTTAATAGCCTGAGATTATTCCAGAAGAATGAACCCCTCGTGATGATTTTAAATACACTTACCAAAGCTCATTTCCATTCTTTCTGGATCTCTACTCTGCTTTTCTCAGGGATAGTCTTTTCAGAGTTTGTTAGTAGAGATATGTTTACTGAGAAAAAGTGAGGTGACGCACAGTAAATTTGTTCTAGATCACAAGTAAATTCTCAATTGATCATAAATTGTTTCGTAAAAGAATGTCGTTAAGTCCTTCTAGTGCAAAGCGAGTGATGACGTACAAATCTCCTCTGGTAAAGTTTATTTTCATATTTTTGGTTAACAGCTAGCTTCCTAAGAGTAGCACACTACTGTAGACCTAGTGAGGCTCTATAGCTATTCTTCTACCACAGGACATCATCTCCACTAGCAAAAAAATAAAAATAAAAAGTTCTTCCTTTGGCTTCAATGTTTTTATTTTCTGTAGCATTAGAATTTTTATGAAAGGTCATCTGTAGTTATTAAGTAAAAGGAAAATAGTGATTTATACACTCATGAGGCAGAAAAGAATATAAAATATTTTTTGCTTACTAAGTAAGTTTTCATGCTTAAGGGAGGGAAGGGACTCTCAATGAACAAATCTAATTCCTAATGTGTAATACCTTATTTACCCCATAAGGGTGGATCAGTAATGGACTTTTATAATTACTTTTAAAAAACAGCTTAGTAATTACAATACACCTTTTTGTTTTATGCCTATTCATGTAATTCACAGGTGAATACCAAGAAGACAAAAAAATCATATTTGTGAAATCACTAAATAAGTTGAAAAGTTGCCTTATATTGAAGTTGACAGGAAAAATTATGCTAGTCATTCAATTAATCATGTTGAAAAGCATACTTGAAAAACTTTTTTTCTATCTTACCTGCTGAAGATTGTTTCTTTTATTATCCAACATCTCCCTATAGCTGACTTCAGCTCTTCCTAAACCTATAGACAGCCTAATTTTGAGCCATTATATAATGAAAACATTGGAGGTAATTTCCTTAGGTCTGCAGTTCTTAGTTGCCCTTCTTACTGCAGATCTTTACACTGTAGCTCATGATTATAATTTGCATAAATTAAATTCACATTTATGAGTACAGATCTTGAAGCAACTGACAGGTGCAAGGTTGTCTACCATGCCAATTTATTGTTTGTTGTGTCGTTTAAAAGAGAACTGCTCTCCTTGTTCTAAAGAATATGTGCTGTGGTTGAATCGAAGTCAAATTCTAAAAGTAGGTAGTATCTCATTGTGTAGCTTTGCAGTTTCATGCTTTCTATAGAACATGGAAATGGTGGTGGTGGAGATTGGTGGTAGAAGGGTTTAACTGATCTTACTCGATCCTGTAGTGGAATCTCAGCACCCACCGCTTTCATGCCTCTTGCTCTTATGTTTTAGGGCATGCATGAGCTGCTCGCGCCCATCGTCTTTATCCTCCACTGTGACCACCAAGCTTTTCTTCATGCCAGCGAGTCTGCACAGCCAAGGTAAGTTTTCATGAGCTCCAGTTGTTTTTCAGCCCTGCTCTAATCACTTTTTCTTTTTTATCTCAAAATCATTTAAACTAAAGGTACTTTTATAAATTGTGAACATTTGGTTGTGTTTCATATGGCTGACAGTTAATTCCACTTAATAGTTACAATCCCAGTTCAGCTATGGGGCATATTTAGAAACAAAAATGTCTTAGCTCTGTACCAAAGGAAGATGTATAAAAAGGATCAAGAAGAGGAAACATTTTTTGTAATGGCAGAGTGCTAATGATTGATAATATTCATATATGCTATCTAATGACCCATTCTTTCACTGTAAGCTGCTGGAGAACTTTTGAGATAATTTCTCACCAGATCGACTCAGCTCAGCTCAACAACAAGAGAGCAGTGCCACAGTGCGCTCTAATCTTCAAGTAAATTTAAAAGATGCCTTGTTTTTGAGACACATTCATTTATTCTTTCCTGCATACAGCTTTAGTAAATGTATGTAGCTCAGAATAATGATTAGAATTTATTTTCTAAGATAAGATACCCTAACTGAGGAGTCAGTGAGGCAGCCCCAAAGCATTCTGGGGAATGAAAACTGCAGATTATAAGGTTTTACGAAGAGCCCTCTGCAAGCTAGTCCATCGATGTGCAGAAAATAGAAAGCTGACATAACATTTGTGTGTTTGCCCACATGCCCTGCATTAATCAAACATAGCTGTCCATTTTGCTGAGCGTTAGAGCCTTTGCTGTGGTGCACATTAGTTTTCTGAGTTTTAATTTCTTTAGTTTTTCTGATATTGCTGAGTTTATTGGATCTGGCTAAAGAAACCAAATCTTGTTTTCCTCTGCTTCAGTTATTCTTAAGTATGATAAAGGTTAGTATCGAGATTCTGTTTTCATAAACAGATATGCAGAATATATTTCATAGGAAATTTTAGGTGATTGAGAATAGTTTTAAAATGAGTGAATATACTGCTTTCTCTGTTTAAGGCATTACAAGAAAAAATGATAATAGAATAGTTTTGTAAGTGGTGCGCTCTCATTAATTGATGTTAACATATAATAAAAATAAAAGCCATTGAAAGAAAATAAATTAGCGCTTTGATATTATATATTTGACAAGTAATTACACTTTTTGCTTTGCTTTGTTTTAAACCACAGGTGATTGATTGTGTAGTAGTCAATTCTAGATCAGGCCCATTCAGGAACATCCTGTCACATTCTGTTTTATTTGGAATAATTATGTAGTTACCTCGTTTGATGTAGATAGACAGCTAATGTTTTTGATATTTATAGAAATAATTTTTTAATAAAATTTCTCTATAAAAACAGCTAAATTTTTTTTCATTTGCACATTATATAAAAGTTGGCTTGTGAGTGTAGAATAAGGCAGCCTCTGTATATCATTCAATTAAAAATGTACACATTTTGATTACTTACATTGTTTTTTTAAGTGAGGAAATGAAAGCTCTCTTGAACCCTGAGTATCTGGAACATGATGCCTAGTAAGTACAAAACTTTTATTTTAATTTATTTTATACCATCTTTATTTTCATGAAAGTTTGACATTAGCAGTTTATTTATTTATTTTTTCTAATTTGTAGTGCAATGTTCTCACAACTTATGGAAACTGCTGAACCTTGGTTTTCCACTTTTGAACATGATGGTCAAAAGGTAAATCTAAGAACAGAGTTTTTTAGTCTATTTAAGGAACAAATGATTTCAGTCAGTAAAAAAACATAATTTAAGATTAAAAACCATTGTTAATACATTTGGAATAAGATTGAACAGGGAACCAAACCATTTCTCTAATATTGGCAGATAGAAAAAAGGTAAGGAAGAAAATTGACATAAATAAAAAAAATTTTATATGTGTCTATATTCTAGCTTACTGTTTAAAAATTGTTAAAGAATTTTTATGTAAATGCATTTATCTGCTCTATTTTTTGCTGTCCTAGTGTGATAACAGAAACATTACTGAAATACAGTTAAACTCTTTACCTAATAATAGTAGAACTTACATGTTTAACATTAATACCATTTATCTTTGCTCTCCTTATTTTTATATAATTTTTATTGATACAAATGTGATATAATGAACATGCAATAAAATTCATCTCATGAAACTTAGTGGCTTTAGTATATTCATAAGATTGTACAGATGTCCCCACTATCTAATTCTAAAACATTTTCATCACCTAAAAAGAAAATCTCATGCCCTGTAAGAAATCACTTGTTAATCCTCCTTCCCCAGAGCCTTTAGAATCATTCATCTACTTGTGTGTTTATGAACTTGCCTGTTTTGAACATTTCATATAAATAGAATTATCTGATCTGTGACCTTTTTTTGTCTGACTCCTTTTGCTTATGATGTTTTCAGGCTTCATCTGTGTTGTAGCATGTATCAGCATGGCATTATTTTCATGGCCAGATATTATTTCATTGTATGGATGGATATACCGTATTTCATTCTTTTACCATACATCATTTAATAAACATTAGGATTCTTTTCACTTTTTGCTGTTAAAAATAATACTTGTGAAAATTTTTAAACTAGCTTTTGTGTGAACATGTGTTCAGTTCTCTTGGAATATCTCTAGGAGTGGAATTGCTTAATTAATGGTCATTCTAAAAATATTTAAGTTAATTTGTCATTTTAAACCAACATGCTAATTTAGAGATCATTATGGTCTTTTTGTTGTTATGCAGTATTGGAAAAATTTCAAATTGTTGCTAGGGATGTTAAGATATTTTGGTATTTTATTTTCAATATGATTGATTTAACTTACGTTGGTTTAATTGATTGCTTTCTGTTTATAAGCCATTTAGTATTCAGTCACTTCACTCCATCTCTTGAAATATGAAGTATATTACTAATGTATTTGATGCCTTTGTTCTAGGTCAGGGCAGACTACTTCTTCCAGGCCACTGTGACATGTCATCTGTTTTTTTGTTTTGTGCTTTTGTTTCTTTTTTTTAAAGGAGAGGTACAGGCAAGAATGAAGGCAAATATATAAGAAGGCAGAAAGAGAGGGGCGGAAGAATGTTTTTATTTTATTTATTTAGTTGTTCATCTTGGTTATTACTGCCAACCCCAAATGTGAACCTGGTTCCTTATGCTGACGATAATTGTGTCGGTAGGAGGTGGTGGACCCAACTGCTACTCCTCTGGGCATGCCCTGCCATCTGTTTTTGCACAGCTTATAAGTTAAGAATGACTTTTACATTTTTAAATGGTCAAAAAAACATCACAAGCAGAATATTTTGTATCGTGAAAATTATGTGGAATTTAAGTTCATATCTGTAAATAAAATTGTATTGGGCTAGAGCCATATTTATTCATGTAGCGTCTGTAGCTGTTTGCTCACGACAGTGGTCTAACTGCAGAGCTCAGCACTTGCAGGCTATGACTTGCAAAGCTTAAAGTAATTACTGTCTCTTTACAGACAAAGTTTGCTGACCCCTAATCTAGGTGACGAAGTTTTTGTCAGTGATATATCAATATGTTACATTCTATAAGAGTTATTAGAAGCGAAACTTTGGTATGTACATATGTAATGAATTACTTTGTGTTTTAGAACAATAACATTTTATTCATGACAGGTTGTTTAAATCATAGACTTAATATGAACATTAAAATTTTGAGCAGAGTATTTGTATATATTTCAGTATAAGCATCATGATCATTTCATGCAATGGTCATTTTCTGTGTTTTTACTGATTAACATTATCAAGAAACTGATAACAATTCTCTCTTTCACCTATTCATGTTGCTATCACCAAGTCAAATTCATGAAAGTGGCTAAGATAGCAAAGAAATTCATTTTATAAAGGAATGCATAGATGTGACTTCTCAGCATTTAATTACTTGCATAAATCTATGAATAATATATTCTTTCTTCAATGGAATGGCTCCTTTATTTTGTGAAACATTTTTTAGTATTTCAGTAACGTGTTTTGAAAATTAAAATAAACTCATTGTATGTTCCCTGTATGTGTCATTTCCACATAGCTCAGGTATATATCAAACACACTTCCCTGCACCAAATCAAAGTGTTCTTCACCATTGTCCATGGGCTTCACCACACTTGTTCTCCACTGCTGGCCCACTGGTAACCTCAGTTCCACTGCAGGTGTCCAAGGGTTGGTTTTGTTTCATCTATTCCTTGGTCTATTTCCATTCCACCAGTGAGGTAATCTGGTATCTACTTTCTTTTTTTGACTGATTTCACTTAGTATAATCCCCTCTAGATCCATCCATGTTCATTCAAATGATAGGATTTCATCCTTCTAAGGGCTGTATAGTATTCCGTTGTGTATATTTACTGCATTGTCTTTATCCATACATCTGACATTGGGCACTTAGGTTCGAATTCTTAGCTATGGTGAATAGGGCTGCAGTAAACATGGTGTATAATTTCTTTGAGTTAGTGTTTTTGTATCTTGTATAAATATTCAGAAGTGGGATGGTAGGATCTTATGGGATTTCCATATTCAACTTTTTGAGAAATCTCCATACTGTTTTCCATAGGGGTTGCAATCTCATCAAGGGTATAAAAGTGTTCCCTTTTCTCCACCAACGTTTGTTGTTTCCAGACTTTTGGTTAACAGGCAATCTCTAGGATATAAGGTGATTTCTCATTGTTGTATTGATTTGCATTTTCCTGATAGCCAGCCCTAGGATAATCTTTACATGTGACCATTAGCCATCTGTAAAGCCTCTTCAGAAAAATGTCTTTCCATTTCCTCTTCTCATTTTTTGAGTGGTTTGCCTGTTACTGAGTTTTATGAGTTCTTTCTATATTTTGTATATTAAGCACTTGTCAAAAATATGGAGCACAAATATCTTCTCCAAGTTAGTAGGTTATCTTTTTGTTTTGGTAATGTTTTTTTTTTCCACTGTGAAAATTTAGTCACAGTTGTTTATTTTTCTTTTTGTTTCTTTTGAAGTTGGAGTTGAGTCCCCAAAAGCCTTCCTAAGGCTGATGTCATAGGATGTCTTTCCTATATTGGCTTCCAAGAATTTTATGGTATCTGGTCTTATGTCTTAAGTCTTTCGTTCATCTTGAGTTAATTTTTGTGTATGGTATTAGATATTGTCTAGGTTTATTCTTTTGCATGTGACTGTTCATTTGTCCCAACACAATTTATTTAAGAGACTTCCTTTTCTTCATTGCATGCTTTTGGCACCTTTGTTACTGATTAACTGACTGTATGTGTGTGAGCTGGTTTCTGGTGATTCAGTTCTATTCCACTGATCTGCACTCTGTCATTGTCCCAGTACCATAACATTTGGATAATACGGTTTTGTAGTAAACCTCAGCGTCTGGCGGTGGGGTCCCTCTCGACTCTTTCTTATTTGCTCATAATTGCTTTGGCCCTTTGGGGTCTTTAGTTGTTCCATGTGAATTTTAAGAATTTATGTTTTATTTCCTTGAAAAAAGCCCATCGAATTTGAATGGAAATTGCATTAAATCTGTATATTGCTTTGGGTAAATGACCATTTTAGCAGTATTTATTATTCCCACCCATGAGCAGGGTATGTCTTTCCATCTTTTTGTAAATTCTGTATTTTTTAAGAAGGACTTAAATTTACCATTGGACAGGTCTTTCACCTCCTTTGTTAAGTGCGTTCCAAGATAGTTACTCTTTTTACCTTTATTTTAAAGGGTGGAGTTTTCTTGATTTTGTTTTCTTCTAGTGTGTTGATTGCATTAAAAAATGCTACGGATTTTTGTGCATTTTGTAACCTGCCACTTTCCTGTATTCGTTGATTAGTTGTAGTAGTTTTTTGACAGAGATTTTAGGTTTTTCAATATATGTAATCATGTCATCCTCAAATATTGATAATTTCACTTCCTCCTTTCCAATGTGGATTCCCTTTATTTCTTTTTCTTGCCTGATTGCTCTGGATAAGACCGCCAGTATGATATTAAATAGCCTTTGTTCCTAACCTTAAAGGAAATGCTAACAGTTTTCGCTGTTGACTGTTACATGTTAGCTGTGGGTTTATCATGTACGGCCTTTATTACATTGAAGTATGTACCTTCTATCCCCATTTTATACAGGGCTTTTATCATAAATGGTGTTTATGATACCATTATGGGGTGTTGGATCTTGTCAAAAGCTTTCTCGGCTTACGATTATATAGTTTTTCACCTTGTTTTTATAGATACGATGCATTACATTAATAGATTTATGTATTTTATACCATCTTTACATCCCTAGGATAAATCCCACTTTGTCATGAGGAATGATCCTTTTGATACAATTTTGAATTCACCTAGCTCCAGTGACTTAGCGGTAAACTCTGAGACTTTGGTGGCAAAATCCACGTAAAGTCCAAGGACCTGGTTTGCATAATGGGCCAGGAGAGATGTACCAAGATGAACAACTACATAAATAAATAAATGCTTCCTCCTCCTTTCTCTTCCTGTCTGACTGCCTGCTTGCCTTCCTGCTTGCTGCTTCCTTTAGGAGAAAACAAGTTATGGGGATGTCATGTTCAGTAGTGGTGACTATGGCTATTAATACTGTATTGATTACTTGAAAGTTTCTAAGAGAGTAGATGTTAAAAGATCTCATAACATGAAAAAATAATGTGTTAGTATGTATGGTTATGGATGCTAATGGTGATATTTCATAACATATACAAACATTAAATCATTATGTTGTACACCTGAAACTAATATAAGTATGTCAATTATACCTCAGTTAAAAAAAAAAGCGTGTCCAAAATAAAATGTTAAATTACTTGTTCATTTTAAAAAGAAAATTTGGCTTCAGTGTAAGCATTTTCTCCTCTATAGAAATGACATCTTATAATTAACATGAATTTAAAACAATTGTTTCAAGTTAATATCAATAGGAAAAATTTTTGGCAAAAATTAAGGTCTTTTCTAATTAAAGCATCCTGTCATTTGATGAGCTTACTAGATATTATAAAATCAGAAAGAGGTGTCTTGGATGTACTGTTTTTATAAGAAATGAGTGTAAGGGGTTTGGTTTTCTCCTGTCTATACAAATTAATGTAAACTGAGCAATAAAAATTAATGTCGACTTAGATCTTTTAAAGACCTAGCACAGACACTTGGAGGAAGCACAAAGAAGTGTATTTTTTCAAAAAGACTTGAAATTATCCTGAGAAGACAAATGGAACACCTTCTAGGAAGTTTTCCCCTGTACTAACAAATGCCCCTTCCCTGATCTGCTTTTTATCAGCCTCATTTTGTCACTGCTATTATGTGAAATTCCAATTTTTTTTACTGTGTGGCCATCCCCTTCAGATTCTGAGGGCTTTTCCTTCTTCATTTCCATTCCCCAAAATCTGGCCTCGTGATGAAAAGATAATATTCCTTTTAGATATCTCTTAGTTGAGGAGGCAGAGACATAGTAAAGATACTATGGTAGCAAAGAAAACAATCATGAAATAGGATCTGACACTTGAACGAAAGCTTTAAATACACGTGTTTGTTCCTGGCTGAAAACAGTGGTTGGAGATACTTCAGGAAAGGAATAGCATCCTCAGGAGCTCTGGAAGCACTGAGAGCAGAGGCTGGCCAGATAACAAAGGTCTTGTACACCTAGCTGAAAAATCTGTTTGTTATTTTCTGAGAAAAAACACAGAGAAGCTATTTTAAAGATTCAAGGTGGGCAATTTTGCATAATCTGATATCTGCTTCAGGTAAACCATTTTCCATGTGAAAGATGGATTTAAAAGAAGACCAAATTAGAGGTCATGAGACTAGTTAGCAGGAAAGAAATGATTAGGGCCCCAAATCAGATTGTTAATAGCAAAACTGTAGAAGAGGAGAGAAATATGAGAGTCCTGTGAATGATTCTGGGGAACTCAAATTAGCAAAGTAGTATTTTGGAGGAAGGATTGAACTGGGCAGGGAGAGAGGATTGTAAGGTTATTTGTGAGCCTGTGGAATTAGAGAACATTTTGGCCATCTGAGACTCCTTATCAACACTTGAATATATGAGAGACTCTTCAGAATTTTGTGAATATAGATAAAGAAGTTTGGAAAATGGTATTAGTTGAATCACTGTATATGACTAAGGTCATTCAGGGAATTTCATTTAAGTAAAGAATAAAACTAAGACCAGAGGTTTAGGAAAAAAATTTTTGTGCAGGAGAAACAAGAATGTTTGCTAAATAAGTAAATTGAGAATAAGTGATAGGTAGACAATCATGAGAGAATGATACTATAAATCCCAGTACTGAAGAGAGAAATTGAGGTCTATACATCAGATGATCAGGCATAACCTCATAGAGAAAATGATGAGACTTGAGTTGAAGTTTATGAAAGTATTACAGGGAGTTAAAAATAACTTTCCTAACATGGAATATGGGATCAATAGGAATTGGCCCATGTAGATTTTCTTTTTTAAGTCAACTATGCTTTTGGTCTGTATATTCAAAATCTTTCTCCTCAGCTATTCAGATTCGTCAAAGGACAGATAGAGATCATCTTCTTTGCTAGTATGAGTTTCCTTTAGTTTCTGTTAAATATTTTAAGAGATAAAAATAAATGTTTTCATGTATTTTTTTTCTGTCTATGCCCCAAGGAATATATTTTCATCAGAGTATTCCATTTAGGTACTATAACTGATTAGAAAAACTGGCCATGGACAAATAAACTAGTGGCTACCCTACCTCTAGTCAAAGTTATCTTGTAATACTAATTACCAGCAGAAAAACTGCTCAAGGGAATACAGGTAGAAAGTATTCTAGAAGTTATTTCCTGGCCTTAATGAACCCATTCATGTATGCGGTGATCAACATATGGTTCTACATTTTAAGCCTTTATCATGTAATGATTAAATTAGCTGTTGATTCTTATTAAAATTCCCATTGATAAAGATATTCAAGCATGATGTACGTATAATGTTAATTTCATATTGAAATACTCTTCTATTTTTTCTGTTTTTAGGGAAAAGAAACACTGATGCCTCCTATCCCCTTTGCTAGACCACAGGACTTAGGGCCAACAATTGCTGTTGTTACCAAGGTCAACCAGATCCAGGATCATCTACTGAAAAAGCATGATATTGAACTTTACATGCACTTGAACAGACTAGAAATTGCACCACAGATATATGGGTTGTAAGTATTAACAGTTTAACTTTTCAATGACCCCTAATTATGATTTATGGTGGTTTCTATGTCTCGGGTTCATAGAAGTAAAAAACAAGAACTGTTCAAGTTACTTTTTATTTCATAGCTCTTATCCGTCCAAATTCCAGACTCTGAGCTCATTACTTTTACGTAATATTTCATGTAATATTCCTGTTAGTACTGTTAATTTGGTGCTACCTCTTTGTTATAGATGAAGATAGTAAAGTTTATGCTAAGTTTCCACAAGTGTAACAGCGAATTCATAAAATCCAGGCTGGATTAGCTTTATAATCTGCTAAACTCTGTAAAATGAAAATGAATGACCCCTTAAATAAAATTAGTAAGAATTTCAAATGACAACAACAGATCATTAAGCCAAGCATTCTAAGAAGTGTGAGGACACACAAGTCATACATATGTGAAACTAGTCCCGATCCAAATAATTTCATAGGAAATATCCAGATTCTTTCCATTTTGTCATATGATCATCTTCTACTTGACCCTTAGAAGTGTATGTCTAAAGTATCCTAAATGTCTCTCACAGTGAGTATAATGTATTAATCTTTTTCAGCCACGTGACTCCTTAACATGTTATAGCAGAATAGAGAACCATTCTCTTTTTAGATGTGTGTGTGTGTGTGTGTGTGTGTGTGTGTGTGTGTGTGTGTTTTAGTGGCTTATAAGGTGGTTAAGCAAATTAGAAAGACAGTGATTTTATTAATGTGATTTGTTGTGTAATGCTGCAGACAAAAAAAGATCCCTTATATTGAAACAAACAATATATCACTCATAGCCAGCCAGCAGTAGGCAATTCCTTGGTAGATGTTTCGAACAAATTCAATCTCCTTATGCAGAACATGGAAAACTGAGAAGGTATTATTGAAATGTACAAAGTAACTGCACAATAAATATGAATTCATTCTTTGAATTGCAAAAATTTTGAAGAGGAAGTTTTAGGACTAAAGCAGAGGTCATTTGTTTAGCTCAAAGTGAGGAAGCATCAGCGAGCATTTTATTTCTGTTCTCATGTTCTCTGTGTTCTCCTAAGAGTCTTTCAATGGTAATAATTCTAGCTTGCTTGCTTTCTTTCTTCCTGGACATCCTGAACTGTCATTGAAGACGTTGACTTTCCTCTTTAAATGATCCTTATTTTCTTTTCTGTGACTTAAGCTTGATTCATCATTGAGAGTAACTTCATTTTCTCATTGGAAGCAAATAAATTGTGTGGGAACCATGGATACTGAGGAGCACTGAAGGTTATTAATGAATTGCCATTTATACTTAAAAGTTTAGCTAGTATGTTTGTAGTTATAGACATTTTCTAAAATAGCTAGTGACGAGGTCAGGAGTTAAATTCTGGATTCCTTTGTACTGTACACTTAAAGAATTAGTTTATTCAAATACAAAAACCCATTTTACATGCTCAAAAATTAGTTGCTGAAGTCTAGAAATTGTTCTTAATTAATGAGGAAACAACTTAATGTTGGACATGTTTATTCTTTACTGAAGCTGGTACTTTACATTGCAGTGGTAGTGGCATGGACTTGGGGGTAATAATTTACAATTCCAGTTTTCGCTTCAGTCATTAGTTTTCATCAGTTTTTTCTTCATCATGATTCATAGAACTTCTTTGACATTCGACCAGCACCTTCCCAATAAAATTTCATGATCCATGACATAGTTACTCTTAATCCTTTCAACTTTATTTTTCACCAGTATAAGCAATACCACGGCTTGCAGACACCATAGCTACTCATTTATCCGATTATCTTATTATTTCTGTTTGTAGAGCACATGAAAGGTCACTGTCCTTGTATTTTCCCTAAGCCATACTATTCATTGGTATATTTCCTGCTCAAGAATGGTAAAATTTTGGAGCCAAGGAATAATAGGAGTGTAATATCAAATAGCAGTTACAAACACAGAAATAAAACAAACCTATTTAACCACTTTGAGCCTTGGTTTCTTCATCTGGGAAATAGGGAATAAAAATCATGGTACTAAAGCAGCTGTGCTCAGCAGCACAGGGGACCTGCTGGTGGACCTTCTGCCCTGGAGAGCTGCAGTGAATGAGCCCCATCCCCGCAGTGTCTGAGAGAGCACACAATGGCTGACAGTGAACTTGTTCTCTGGCTGAAGAGGGTAAGAGAAGAAGAGCCCGCCCCCACCATCTCTAGCAGCTTCCGTGTCTTGCTCAGTAGAGCACCTGGGACCTGCCTGTGACCTCCCTGTGGTGGAGGGCTGCGGTGAGTCCCATCTCCCCCGTCCAACAGCCAGAGTCAGCTGCTGCCTCAGTGCTTACCACGGTGCAAGCAGCTGCCTGTGCACTTGCTCCTTGGGCTGGAGAGCTTCCAGTCAGTGACCTGCAGGAAAGGAACTGCCCTCTCCACCCCACAGAAGCCAGCAGACACCATCTAAAGCAACACTGGTCATCTACCATGAGAGCATTATAGAGAGCAGGACCGGTCCTGACCCCTTGAAGCCAAGTGGCTGGCATCGGCCACACCAGCTCCCAGCCTATCAGACAGGAAGGAGTAAAGTGAAAAAAGGAAGCCACAGTACTAAATGTGAGGCAGAAAGAAAACCAGGCCAAAATCTAAGTTACCCCCAAAATGTGAATGCCCCAAAGAGAGGAAGGTGCCAGCAGCTCCCCAGAGAAGGGCTCCATTAATATGAATTGAGACAACCGAAGAGTTAAATGGTTTAAAATAATAGTATAATAGTTATGAAAAGGCCTAATAGATGCAGGAGATGAACACAACTACCCAAACACATTTGGGGACCCTCAGAAAGAAGGGACAGATCAAAGGAAACACGTCACGAAGTGAGGCCAGGAAGAAAGTCCTAGCAGAAATGCTAGAGATGAAAGATACAGTCAAGAAATTGAAGATAAACTCGAAAAACTCCATAAACAAGCTCAATCTCACAGAGGAATGAATCTCAGAAATCTGAGACAGGATAACAAAGGCGACCCTCATAGAAGAGGAGAAACAAGTTTGAGTAAAAACGAGGAAACCTTACGAGAAATATTAGAAGCCATGAGAAGACATAAGGATAATAGGTGTTCTGGAAGGAAAGGAGAGGGGAAATTGAACAAAAACTTAATTGAAGTAAAAATTACTTGAATTTTCCACATTTATTACAAAAACTACCATAGAAGGCCGAAAAGCAACTAGAATATAACAATTTCTAATTATTAAAAGGCCTGTTCCTAGACACATTATAGTACAACTAGCAAAAGCCAACAACAAAGAAAAAGATAAAACTACTCAAGCTGCTGGAAAAAAGATACTCAAAACCGACAAAGGTGCACCCATGAGATTATCAGCAGACTTCTCAACTGAAGCCCTGCAGGCCACAGAGAGTGGAACAATGTATTCAAAATACTGAAAAACTAAAGCTACCAAGAATACCCAGCCAAGAATACTCTATCCTGCAAAACTAACATTCACATATGACGGAAAGAGAAGGACTTCGGTGATAAATGAAAGTTAATGGACTTTTTCATCAACAAGCCTGCCATTCAGAAATCTTGAAAGGGATCCTACAACAGGAAAAATGGAAAGACAGACACACCAAATCCCAAGAGTGGTGATAAGCAGGAAAACAAAAGAAAAATCAAAGAAAGGACTAATAGGATAGAACAAAAAAAGCACAAAAGGGGAAAAGAAAATCATGGAATCTGTATAGACATATAAATATGATACTATATTGGCTTATAAGAAGACTCATGAAGCAGAACGTCTAGAAACAAATGTTGGAGGGAGTGTGGAGAACGAGGAACCCTCTTTCACTGTTAATGGGAATGTAAATTAGTGTGTTCTCTCTGGAAAACAGTATGAGGATTCCTCAGTAAGATGAGCATGAATCTGCCACTTGAGCCAGCAATCCCTCTTCTATGTCTATACCCAGATAGTACAGAATTTCTAGTCAGAAAATAAATATCTGCCCCCACTATGTTCATAGCAGCACAGTTCACAGTAGCCAAGATATGCTGTATGCCCATCAATAGATGACTCTGGATGAAGACACTGTGAGATGTGGTTTTTTCCATTGGAATTCTATGCAGTTACTAAAAAGTATAAAATTGTGCCCTTTGCAGCAATCTGGGTAGAACTGGAGGGGATCATGTTAAGTCAGAAAAAGAAATTCAGGATGGTTTCACTCATGTGCGCCATATAATGAAATCAAACAAATGAACAACCAACCCCCCCCCCCGAAAAATACATAGGACATGAAACATTAACTAGCAGGTGGTGAGGGGTGGGGAAGGTAAGAGAGAACAGGGTGGTAAAGGACGATGGAACTCTGGCGGCAGTACCGATAGACTGAGATACAGCTTCGGTATCCTAAAAGGAATATAGCATTGTGAAAGAAAGAAATAATAAAATTATCATTTTAAAAAACTATGTTGCTACTGTATAGGGTCCCAGTGAAATTATATAAAATCATAGTGCTCAGTATGTAGTAAACGTTCAATATACATTTGGCATTCCTTTTGTTATCATTATCTGTCATTGCCTTCACTGAATTAGAAATCATGGCGCATGACTGTGATGTACCGTACGATTCATGAACCCTTCCAGCTCTGGCTCTGGCTTTCTGTGTTTTCTTCAATAAAGCATGAGGTCTTCTATCTGATAAAGATAATAGCTGTCCCTTAGATTCCCTGCTTCTAAAGAGATAGTAGAGAATTGCAGAGCAAACACTTAGAATCATATCACAGTTATTCATCACAGTAATTTCGTGTCTTTGGATCTAACAAGTATTCTGTATATATCTCATGGAAATGATTTCAATATATTTTGTTTTGCTCTATATCATATGAGTATTACTCTAAATAATTGCCAGTACTACTCTCTATAGCTGTTGGTAGAAAGTTGTTGATTTAGAATTACATTCAGTATTAATACTTGAAAATAATTAGTTTTAATAGTATGAGAAAATTATCATGAAGTGGAAAAATGTCAATTTTCAGTTAATAAAAACTACTCTTACTAGGAGGACATCAAAATCCATAGTTGCATTATCTAAAGTTAGCTTTTTTATGCTAACTGCTTTTTTACTGAATTTTGATTTTCAAACACAACATTTTTCCTATATAATAAAATGTTCTAACAAAAGTCGAAAACAGTATGATACAAATATCACTAATGAGTGAGCCAATGGAAAAAAAATGTTATCAATAGCAATTATTTGTACAGAATGGAAACTAAATCGTAAATCTCTGTTTACATAATGGGGAAAATGTTAGCAAAACAAAATTGTACCTCATATTGAGTCCATCAATCTTGAGCAGTTGCATGGTACATTACAGTTTATTTAGATCTGCTTTCTAATGTGGTTAGAATTATCATTGTTTTAAGTCCTCCATTTTTAAAAGTAGTTTTTATCCTGGATTTTTTAAGAGAATATGTGAAAATCTCCTGATGTGGCAGATGTACCTACTATTTGTAAACCTACTTAGAGCATTTTGATATTAAATATATTTTACAAAATTAGAATTAATGGCTAGTGTAAAAATATTAGTTGCACCAATATTGGTACCACAGTACTTCCAAGTTAGCCTACCTTGATTTGAAATAGATCAATGATGTTTGCCTTGAAATATGAGAATAAGTATCCATGAAACCTTGAATGTCATATAATAGCTTTATATTAATGCTATTATTTTATATATTTAAGTTCATTCTCCCTTGGATAATTGTAGCCTAATTTCCTCTTAGGAAATGTTAAATAAATTTGATTAACAATTAAATGCTCAATACTTTGTAAGTGATATTACAAAATAATATTTCCTAAAAGTAATTTACATTGTATTCTTCATTAACTTTATGAAATATTGCTCCTATTGCACTTAGAATGAAGTTTCTTTTGTTTTAATTCAAATAATTACCATCTTAAGTTGTGTTTTGTTTGCCATTTATTGATGGATACTAGATTTCTGAAAAAAAATAAATTCTATAGGGGCCTATCAATGCATGCTGACTAATTTGCAGAGTAAAACAGTGACTTTGTTGTTTCCAACTCTTCCCAAGTAAAATCTAAGAGGCTTTTTTTTTAATCCTCATTTTTAGTATGAGGACAAGAATATAATATGATTTCATCACTTACAGGTTATTTTTGTACAAAAGCCTGTAAAATGATAGTGTGATGGTTCCATAGTAAATAAGTCCCTTGAGCCTTTGAGTAAGTCCAAATGACCTTGAGTCATATCAGATTCAAATATAGAGATTTAATACTATTTTTAGTTAGAATATTCATTTATAAAGAGACCAATTATTGAAGTTTAAAAATAATAATTTTTGCTAGGCCATATTAACTGTGTTTTATTACTACCTTAAATATATTGAATCTGTGTATTTCCATCTACATTGTAGACCCTGATATAAATAGAATACATAATAAGCGTCTGTGGGATATGCAATTAATGTCACTTTTGAGGAAAGACCCTCATAACACACTTGGGCTTTGGCATTGTTAAATTATGAGCTCTTTACAACACTCATGGGATAAATTCCATATCTCCCAAATGCTTTTTATACATCTTGCATTTCCCTTAGTTCTTAATTTTGGGATTAGCAGTTGTTTTGCTATGGTGGTTTATAATAATTTAATTGGGGAGATTTTGATTATTGACAAATATATCTTACACATTTCGTGATACAATTTTCAAATATTTACATCACAGTATACTTGTTCTGACATATATGATAGTATAATTATGTATAAATACTAAGTTGTTAAGTACTATATTAAAACTTCAAATACTATATTTGATGTATGAACATTTGGTAAAAGAAAATACAACTATCATTCATTATTCAGTAGTCAGCTACCTTAAAAGTTCTCTGCACAGTTTAAGCTCTACTACCTTCTTATTCTAAACACAGTCAATGATGAAAATACTTCCTTTTCAATCGCCCTTTTATTATTCATGAATTCTAAAAAACAAAATGGAAATTTAGAAAGTGAAAATCCAGTGATAACTTTTGAGTACAGCACTGAAAAGTCCTTCAAATTACTCTCTTTGAAACAGTTAGTTTTTATCATGAAGAATTGTTGTGATTAAAAGTATGGTGAATAAGAAATTATTTGAAATAGTGATTATTGTTGCTGTTAAATGTGGTTTTTACTGTAAACTGGGTTCTTAAAGGCTTTATATCGATTTTTCAAATGATCCTCACAGTGCATTGGAATAGGTATTGTTGTTATTCCATTATTGTAGAGGAGAAAATCAAGCTTTATAAACACTGGTTTAGATTGATCAGCTGACCTGCATCTGACTCATGAGGCTGAGGCAGGCTTTGGACTCTTGAGCTTATATTCACACTACAATTTGGCTCACGCTGTGAGTAGGTAGAAAATGGATGCACCCACAGGTGCTATGTGTCTGATTAGATCATGAGCCAAGTTCACATTGACCAAATAAGCCACAAAGACCAGGCAGGTACAAAGCCTGGAATCTGAGGAGTCTTATTAGTAGTGATTAGAAACCGCTTGGTAAGATGGAAATGGAAAACCAGGAGCAGTGGAGAGCATGAGGGCATGTCAAGAGTCGAGACAAAAAGAGCGCAGAATCATCCACATGGAGTGTCCTAGCAGCAAAACCCACCGCCTGGGGATTCGGTCTTTTCTGAGTGCCGTACTGACCATGTTTAGGTCAGGTTGCCGGATAAAAAAATAAGGAAACTGGGTGGGTCCACCACTTTAATATTAAACTTGACTACAAAAAAATGTTAACTGATGAAATAGAAGAAACAACTTATATTGACAGCATTCTCATGAATTTAAAGATTGACAGAGGCTACGAAGGAACGATGGTACCCAGTCACAGGTGTATGAGTTTAGTAAAAGTACCATTCGTATGACTTTCTAGGTAAAGATACTGTCTTCTCACTGAAATTGAATGAAAACTAATCATTTGAGCAAAGGGAACTCAGATTTTAAGGACTGCTAGAAAGCAATGTGACATTGAAATATTGTTAAATGTATACAATTGAATGTAGTTGTCAAAAATGATCATCTGAAAAGGAGTTAGCAGTAACTTGAAGTATTTGGATCTTATAACTCCTAAATTCTAGTGACTAATTCAAAGTGGAAAAAAGATGTTTACATAACTAACACCTATCTAGGAAATAATATATACTACATCATGAATGTTCTAATCATTAATATTTTTGTTTTTATAAATTACCTGTAATATAGGACCTGTGGAATAAGATTGTGAGATCTAAATGAAAAAAATAATAACGTAGAGCATAGTGCTTGATATTTTGTAAATGCAGTGTCGATTGTTAGATTAAATATGTTAAGTACAATTGCGTGACTCCTAAGACTCAGTGTGTAGTAATAATAACCAAAGACATAACAGGAGTGCTTGCAAAGGAAGCATGAAACAAGATGACAAGTAACGCTGTCAAACATTAGCTGTGGTGTTGCACATAAATGCGTGAACCTTCCCATAACTGTCTCAGTTGGTTTATAGGCCATCATGCTGCCGTGTATAATACGCTCCCGTGTGTATAACACACACCCATGTAATTTTGGCCTAGACTTTCAGGGAAAAAACTTGCATTTGAATTTCTTAATTCTAATTTCTATTTGTTTATATTTAGGTACTTGTTTTTTGTATTATGAAGGAATTTGAGCATTTATTTTTTAAAATTATGGTAGAATAATTTTATGTAACAGATAATGACAAAATGCAAGAACAGATACAGATACAAAAAGCTTTTTTCCCTGTGACTCAACACTGAGGACTCTCTCTGTGGGAGGAGGGCCACAGTTTCTCTTGGCAGCTCTGTGGCCGTGATCTTTAGCATATTTAATAATTATTGGCTTAAAGCTGGCAGTGTCTCTATTTTTGTAAAAGTTATCAGCTAGATTGCTAGCTCCCACCTAAAGTGTAGAAATGTCATGCTATTCACCCTCTGGTCATGAAGTCACCATTACCCGTCTTATCAAGTCAGAGTCACTTTGTAGACAAGAATACATCACTCTTTGTTTCATTTTGTTGACTCCTTGGCTAAAGTTGTAAGTTCAACATACATTCAACAAAACCAATTAACGTATTCTAGGGCATTATTTTGCATATGAGCGTTATTATTGATTTCTACAGTTACACTTTTAGCTTATAAGCATAAATACAAGAATTAAACGCATGTATATACATGCAGAACTGGTACTACCCATATGTAATGCGCATCCTTATTTTTCCCTCACAAATTTGGGTAGAAAATTGTGCATTATACATGACAGAATAGTGTATAGACTACTTTTTAAAAAAACTGAAATAAATTGATATCGTTTGATTAAAGGCATATAGGAATATTGGCAGTATTAATATTTTAAAAATATGTGTAAACAAAAGCATTGAAATATTCTATATTAATTAAACTTCCATTTTAACAGACTCAAATTTTCTTGTATAAGATGTACGACGGCAAGGAGTTTGTGTGTCTTATTCAATAATATGTCTCAAATTTTACCTCCTTAACAAAGCTTGGTATATGGTAAGTAGTCAGTCAGTATTTTTGAATGGGTGAATGGGAAGGAGGTAAAAACTAAGGAAGAAAAGATCATAAACCAGTTATAGAAGAAACTGATTATTCAAGATGCTGGTAGACATTTTGCTATTTTAATGACTATCAGAATATAGTCAAAAAATTAAACCCCTAAATAATTACTATAAAACATACATGAATGTATAACCAACCTTCCAAGCTCATTAATTTTCTTTGAAAAGTAGTAGTGAAAGACATTCTCAAGGGTATGTTTGAAATCTGATTACTCACAAACTTTGTTCCAATGCAAATAAAAACTTTTTTTTACAAATTGCAGCATATATAGAAATTACATAAAGCAAAAAAAGCAGTTCTATTTGTTTTAGACCAGGCACTTACTAATTTACTAAGATACTACTTGACCTTCATGGTGAAAAATAGAGTAAATATGGATATCCAGTAGAGTGTTGAAGTATACAGCTGTGGAGCTTTGCAGAGAGAAAGGAAGTGTCAGTGTGACCGTCTGTCTGTGATATGATGCTCAGGATGTCTGCTGCTGGTAAAGTGAGAGGAAAGCAGAACAAAGATCCAGTCCTGACCTGAAGAACATCAACCAAATGTAACTGACTTGTGAGAGTTTAAATCAGTAAGTGATCTGGTCTAATCGGCATATAAAGTAAATCATGGCAATTTACGTATTTGAGAGAGGCAAAACTGGAAACAGATGTCAGTGAAGAGGACTTTGCAATTGTCTGCATAAGAATTAATAACTTGAGGAGAAGTAGTTTAAAGAAATATTTTAGATGGAATCTACTAGTTAATAGCAAAATGTTACATGCTTCTTAAGGTAATAGGGGACATGGTTTATTGGATCGATTATAATTTCAGAGCATCCAACTCTGAAACTACCTCTAGAGCATTCCCTTTATTCACATTCTTAAGTGGTCTGCCCCGCCCATATGCTACAGACCTGACCACCTTTTCACTTTGCCCCTCTCCAGAAGCCTCCATCTCACCTATTTTCTGTTCTCTTGTTCATCTGGTCACTGTCTCTTGGGGTACTCTTGTTGACTATTTCCATCTCCTTTGTGACCATGAGCCATCAGATGTTACCTCTCCAACATTTTAAATCTTTTCACTGGTTTCTTAACAAAAAAATATGTATAATACTCCATTCTTTAAACTCCTCCCAGGCGTCTTTGATTACATCCTTTTTCCTTTTAGAAATAATAGTTTTCTCTGATTTCCCTTGACTCACTGTCACGGGGACCTCTATAAATAGTTTTAAGCATACCGATGAAAAGACAGATTGACCTATTTACTGTCTATAAGAAACTGACTTCAGTATAATGATATGGATAAACTAATGGGAAAGGTAAATCACACAAACGTTAATGAAAAGAAAGCAATAAAGGACGTATTGATATTAAACAGACTGCAAAGTGCTGAGAATTACTGGAATCAGTGAAGTACGTTGCTAGTGATCAGTCAGTTCATCAAAAGATCGTAGTAAACCAAAATGTGCCTGCAAGAAACAACAAAGCTGCAAAATATGTGACCCCCCCAACTGGTAGAACTTAAAGGAGAAATAGGTAAATCTATTAAGATTAGAGCAACTGGACAGTAAATGACCCAATATATACTAGAACTCAACCAAAGTATTAATCCACAGAAAGTTAAATAATTAGTTACAAACTTTTCTCCAATACTAGTATAATGCACATTATTTTCATGTGTTCAGAGAACAAATACCAAAAACACACTGTATCCTGAGCCATGAAATAAACTTCAACAAATTTAAAGGATTTGAAATCACACAGTGTATTCTCTGATTACATTGGGACCAAATTACAAAAAAGCAGAAAAGTAACAGGAAACTCTAAATGCTTGAAATCCAAAGACTACCTTCTAAGTAATCCATGGATCAGAGGAAGAAGTCCCAAGGCAAATGAGAAACTACAGTTTGCTGAATGAAGTGAAAACGAACATCAAAACTTGTGGGACATAGTGACAGCAGTGCTAAGACAAATTCATTGTACTAGATGTTTACACTGGAAAAGAGGAAAAGTCCAATCAGTAATTTATGCTTATGTCTCAAGAACTAAAAAAAAAAAAAAAAGAGCAAAATAAACTCAAAGTAGACTGAAGGAAGGAATAAAGATAAGAATTAGTGACAACATAATTTACAAACTAACAGTAGAAAAAATTGAAGCACATTTGGAAAGAATAAAAGCATATTCCAGCAGGACTGACAGGAAGCCAAAGGCAGGAAGTTGGTGTATCTAAGAAAGAGCATAGGTGGGTGCTTGTGCCTTCTGTATTCTGACTGTATCTGTGGTTATATTTCGTTTTTACGTTCTACGCCAGTTTTGCAGGCTGTTACCATTGGGGAAAATTGAGTACATGCAGTCTCCGTGTACTGTTTTTTCCATGTGAATATATAATTATCTCAAAAAGGTTAATATCAGTTTAAATTGTTCACATCTTTTGCCATTTTTATAAATAGGGTTATTTGTAATTTCTTAATACTGAGTTTTAGAGAGTTCTTTGTGCATTCTGCATACTTCTGTTGTCATATTTGTGATTCAAAAATACTGTTTCCCAGTTTCATGGATCTAGAGCTAACATGTAAATATTTGTTGTAATGCAGTTTATCAGCTACTCATATTGAATTGGTTTTTGGTGTCATAACTAAGAACTCTTTGCTTAAGTCATAAATATATTTTCTTCTAAACGTTTTATGTTTATGCATTACATGCTCCACTTCAGTTCTTTTTTTTGTAAGGTGAGAGGTCAAGCTTCTTATTTACTTATTTAATTATTTTTATTTAAATTATGTCATGTATTTTTACATTAATACCATTATTGCAAGACTCACCTATCTCTATTGAATTTCCTTGGTAATTTTGTCAAAAATCAATTGATTTCGTGTGAATTTATTTCTGAACTCTGTTGTGTTTCAATGATTTCTGTCTGTCTTCTTACACATTTAGTAGTATTAGCTAATTAAATCATCTAGTTTGGAGTGCTCTTTATTGTAAGGATTTTAAACTCTGAGTTCTTTATTACCTGTATAAATTCACTTCATTTTTAAGTGACTTACATTATTCAGGGAATTGTCTATTTCATTTAAGTAGTCAAATTTATAAGAACAGCTCTCATGTTTTATTATCCTTTTAATAGCTGTTGTGATATCTAAAGTTACATATCTATTTAACTGCTGTGGGCAATTTTTGTATTATCACTCTTTTTATTGGTCAGTTTGGTTATAGTTTTAGCAATTTTGTTGATGTTTCAAATTTCATAGTTTAGTAGTTTTTAAAAGATTTCTGCCAGAATTTAAGTAGAAAAAAGAAATATTTCTTATAATCCTATTTGGCGTGCGCACGCATGCACACATGCACACTGTATGTCTTTGTCTAATGAAAATAATATTTTTATTTTACTTCAATTGTTGTTAGTTTTTGTAATGACTTTATGGATGATTTTTTATAGTAATATACCGTCTCCAAGAGGTTACTATGACTTGAATAGTAAATGGTATGTGGGGATTAAAAGTCCTGAGACTTAAAAAAAAAAAGTCATTGCAAGTGTTGTACCCTTGATATTTGTTGGAGAAAATAAGTCTTTTCAAAGATCTTAATTTGGAATATGTAATCATTTTAATAAGTCCTGATTAAGAGGCTTCAGAAACAATGTTCAGATAACTAGGACTGAGAAGAAAAGAGAGCGGGAGAGCCTGAGAGATCACGCCCATGCTGAATACATTCAGCTTTTATTCAAGAGAGCCTATGACTTGACTTTGTCAATGGGATTTAACCATAAAAATAGTGCTAGTGGTGACAGTGACACTGTGGAGCCTCGTGGTCAGAATTCCGCCGAGACAGCAGCACAGCCGAGAAGTAGAGGCTTCTGTCCCCTGTCCGAACGGTCCCGAGTACGAAGAGGAGAACATTCTACCACTGGAGTAGGGGAGGAGAGGACACAGAACTGACAATACATTCTCATGAGTAGATTTGATCATGTTGTTGCCGGCTATCTTTTGTTTATTTAATTTATTTGAACTACTCAAAATGTAAGCGTTTTTATTTTATTTGAAACAAGAACTATTCAGAGAAAATCATGCTAACAATATTGTTTTGTCTCTACACACTTACAGTTGCTGAACTCTTCATTCATTAGAACCCAGAACACAGGTTCTGGATTGCAGTGAATACTTGCAAATGTTGCTCTAAGGTCAAAGTTAAGAGTACATTTAAAAAAAAAAAAAGGATTTCTACAAGGAATTTCTATTTACAGAACACTTAAAACTGTGTCTGGTATATAGGAAACACTTTCTAAGTGCTCGTTTCATTAAGAAATAATGATAAATCATAGCGAGGATCATAAAATATCTAGTTAAGACTGCATACCTCTAAATAATAATAAAAATGATGAATAATATTACTCCTTCAAATTGAAAATTAATGGGAAGTGGTTCTTTCCAGAGTCGTGAGTACCCATATACCAAGGGCCTTTTGCTCTGGATTAACCCATCAATAAGTAGCTGTCTTTCTATAGCTTCATGGGCTCCAGGCAGGAGGCCTGCCTCTGCCTCTTGGTATTTATGACTCTGGGTCGACTGGCTCTTAATGTGATTTTCCTCTTATCTTCAACTCTTCGCTCCTCTTATCTTTTGTGGAAAGTGCAGTTTTAAAATATAGTGAATGCAACTGACTGTCGTCTAGTTCCCCTCCTTCATGTTGCTGTGGCCGAGTGATGGTGCCACCTCCTTTCTGCAAGATACTGCCCAGAGCTGGTTGGCAGGCTTTCTCCGGCTCCCTTCCACTGCCCTCGCTTACTGCCTATTGGTCCTTTAACTTCTCCCCCTCTCCTCGCACATACTCCTCCTGGTCTGACCCTTGCTACATTCCCACCTGCAAACAGTGCCTTCTGTTCATATTAGAACATAAAGATGAGAGGAGGAAGAATAGGAGGGAGGGGAGCCAAGTGAAATGCAGAGAATGTTTTTAGAATCTTTGGTAACCGTGCACTTAGACTATTCATGTAAATTTTATATAGTCTCACTTTTTTCTATCAGGCAACAATGATCCCATCGCCAGTTTTGTTTTTGTTTTTGTTTTTGGAACCATTTAAGGATCTCTGAACAAACCTAGACTGACTGATTCCTTTGCCAGTTCTGCAGCAGTGGGTTGCATGCTGACCTCTCAAGTCCTGTATTCTGGGTTAAGATCCCAAGAGAATGAAAGACTAGCTCACCAAACCAGGGCCATTATTTTACAGCTAAAGGGTAGGTCCCCACAGCATGGACTGCTCAGTCCAGCCTTTGACCAGATGAGATGGGCCCCTTTGTGTCTGGTCTCTGCCCATGATATTCTAGTTGGTTAGAAGTGTGGCTCTGCACCTAGATGACTGGAGACTTACAAGTTTTCTCATTAAGGAAGTTTGATTAAGCTATATATCATTTTTTTCTTAGTTTCTTTAGTTTTTCTTTTACTGTATTTCTTTAATTTCATAATTGAGGTTTTTCTTCAGTGTAATTTTTTTAAATAGAACTGTTTCAAGTCATCGTTCAGTATTGATTATCAACACTAATTCAAAGCATTGTGCTTTATGTTATCTTCATTTGGGTATTTGGAGGATTAATTAGAACAGGGAACCACCTCTTGAAGACTAGTTAAAAACCGGTAGGTATGGAAGAACACGTGGTGATGTGGTGGAGGGCAGGGCATGTCGCATTCCCCTGAGGAATGGGAAACTGCACATATGGGGAACCTACACATACGAGCTTATTTTAGTGTGCAAGATAAAAGTTACTGCCATAAAAAATAAAATCTTTTTAAAAACCAGTTGGAAAAATTGGGGGAGCAGAGCTGTATTTGAATCAACAGTGGAAAAATCCTCTATCAAAAAGGGCTTGCAGAAAAGATGGTTTAGGATTTGTGAGGGTCTACACCCTCACAAATTCAGCAGAGGCACAACCATTTTCAAGTGTCGGTAATTTTATGGTGGATTGCCTCATGATTGAGAGATTGGACAAGATGGCACATAAAGTCCCTTCCAATATTAAAGTCGCACGTCTTTGAAAATAACAAATGACTGAATTTATGCCCATTCAAAAATAACCAAAGCATCAACCAACATTGATATGTTTTAAAAACCAGCATACTGTTGTCTTTAATACTGACAATGACCATGGGTCCTTCTACAGTATGGTTGCTTTATCAAGTTAGGCGTTTATTTTAATAAGCCATTGTTACTTAGAATACTTTTGGAATTTCCTTTTGAGAACTATCTCTATTGTTGGCATACAAACCACAGTAGAAACCTATTTTCACGGCAGTGTAATCAAATCAAAAAAATACCTTTGACCTCAAAGTATTGCTGAACCTCATTTCTCATATTGTTTCAATACAGTTGACTTAAATTAGAGAGTTAAGTTACTTGTATGAATAATGTCTTTAAAACAAAGCACTCAGCTTCTATAGGTGGTATTGGAGAAGCCTATTACGGCCATTGAATGACTCATTTCATTTATAAATTTTGTTATCTTTATTTTTTAAATTATTTTTTATTGCTTTCCAGTCACATTTTCTACGTGTTTTATAGTGACTTTGTGAAAAATGGATGTTAAATATCTCATGGCAAAACCAAAACAATACACTTGAAACTTCTTTGAGGAACATTATATTCCTAAATATTACTTTAAGAGTAAAATTGTAGATTATCTAAAACGAGAATCCGAGGGCTGTCCTTGCCTACAGGTGCTAATTCACCCAGTGACGTACTCGAATTAATTTTACTTTTGTTCTCTACTTGAGTTATTTTAATTGGCCACAGCCTCCTGTGCGTTGGTGTTCATTCTTAAAAACAACTGGGAGCATACAGAAGCCTGGAGAGTGCCATAAATAGAACGGAGCCTTCAGAGGACCATGGAAGCTGATCCAGTAGGGTCCTGGCTCCTGGAGCAGCCATAAAAGTAGCTGAGCCAATAAACAGCCGTATTACCTTCTTTTGAACATAAGCTGCAAGTCAGAGGATCTGGGAGACAGTTTGGTAGAGTTCTATAAAAAACCTTGGCTGTTAAGAAAACAACTAAAGGGAAATGGTAAAGGGAATGAAATGATCCTGTCCCTTGGATTGCAAACCACAGTCCAGTTGGCCAGATTTGGATTTTCGGCTATTGCCCAGCTGGTGAACAGTTCAAAACTATTTCAGGTCATGTGATCCCATTGTAGCCAATTGGGTGGCTTGGCAGACAACAGCAGAGTAAATATCTATTCACACAAATTGTCCGCATACTGCATTTGTCCCTGTGTATTCTCTTGCTTGTCTGTATTGATGAAAATATATCCATATGGATAGAAAGACAAATTGTGAGTAGAGGTCCATACCTGGATATTTATATGTAGTAATTATGGACTTTGATTCCTTCTAGGAAACAGAATGGTAGGAATAATCTAGTTAAATCAGTTTCTATGGGGATTTTTTTTTACTCCTTTTTCATATTTCCTCTAGTTGTAAAAATTACAGTGATTACACATCATAAAGCCTATCTGTAATAAAACGCATCAGCTGGCCAAGGTTTTCATCGCTCACTCAATAATCCACAATAATCCATTAATACAGCAGCGCTGCCCAGGCGTCTCTATAATACCAACTCGGAGGCAATTTCAATCAGCTAGACCAGCTGGTATTTAACAGCAGCTGCTGGAGACGCCACAAATACTCTCAGTAGCTGACATCTTTATTTGCAGTTTTTCAAGGGGAGAAAAGATTCTCCTGTGGTTACTTGTATTAAGCATTTAAAAGAAGGTGTAAAGTATACAGGGGCTTATACCTAAATGAGAAGGGGGAGGAATTAATGATAAACAAAGGTGATAAATTCTGTCGGGAGGAGAGCTCTGTGAATGAGAAAACTGCTCAAATGAGGAAGAATACTTTGGCTTTAGGTGGACTTCAGACTAAACTTGAACATTATTAGCAGTAAGAATGTAGTCTGCTGTATTGCATCCTTGTGTCTTTCCATACTAGATTTGTAGTCACCTTCATAAACCTGTGAAAAATAACTTGATTTTGTGAAAGCTTGATCTGCTCATGAGCATGTATTCTCTCTCAGTCACTGCACGACATCGCCCTTTTTTGTTTGTTTGTTTTATGAATCTCTTTTATGAATGTGTAGTTTTGGTGATTCAGTGTAAGAAATCCTCATCAATAGGTACTCTGTAGTCGTAAGTATGGAACGCCGTTTTCTGCTGGTGTGCATGAGCATGTGCGGGGGAGACAAGCATCAGCAACATGAAGTTAACAGTCACAATCCCATTATAAATAAAAATTTAATTACACTTGGGGGAGCTTGGCTTACAAAGCTCAGAAACCCATAATGGAGCTTGCTGGTAATAAATGCCTGATCTGTTTGTTAAACTTCCTGTTGCCATCCCTTTTCTCCTCATCTTTCAGAAAGTGCTTTAACAGTCTCCCCGATTAGAAATTGTTACACAGAACTGACTTTCTGATACATAAAGTGTTTTGCCTTTACCTTTTGGAATGAGAATCTTACCTCTTGGTTTACTAAGTCAAAGAGAAGAAAGTTAAAAGTAAGAAAAGGAATTGTTAGCAAATAGCAAGGAGTCAGGATCATCACCTAGTCCACATTTCTGCATAATGGCTTTGCATCCAGAGAGCTGCTTGTTGAAATGTTACCGTGATAGAAATGTCTTGATACTTGAGGGAACAGAAGTTAGTTTCTATTTTTGTCGAAAGTGTCTTGTGTCATTTTCATGAAGACCAGTTTCAAAACTGAAGTATAAACCAATGGAGTTATTGGTCTTCTATGTGCTATAGAAATAGTTTTGTTGTTTCCTTCTTTCATCAAGTAGATCTTTTCTCAGGCTCATAGTTTTTATTACCCAGAAAATGAAGCATTATAAACCCCTAAAAAAGCAAAATGTGTTGCATGTGTAAATGCTCCTCTGTACTAAATGATCAGAGGTTAACGAAATTCATTGTAACACCAAGTCTGTTGCAGGTAGCTTCATTTATCAGTGCCACGGAGTTTTTTTTTTCTGGAGCCAAATAGTGATCTGTCTGTGTTGGAGTATGATTGAATACTTAAAATTAAAATCCAGTGACAGACTGGATTACTGAGATAGCAATTTGAATTTAAAAATGACTTAGCAAGCATTTTTTTCCTGTTATTTGTAGTGAAAACAGTCTGTTTAAGTTTGTTTAGTGTGTTTGACAACAGACAGTTTGATGTATTGCTGGGCACAGCGGTAGGCTGGGCTTGAGTGGTATTAGCTCTCAGTGTTTTGATTAATGGTAATTGTTTCGATGAAAAGGCATGTTTTACGTACAACTCATAGTTCTGGAAAACAAGTCAACTTGCAAGATCCATAATTACTGTTCTGAGTTGGCATATGAAAGGACAAGACAAGCCGGCTGGAGTAGCCCAGTAGGATTTTTTTTATTTTGCTTTGTATTGTAGTTAGAGACTGTTCCTTGTGTCAGAATATAAATCTCCTGTTATATATCTTTTGTTCAATATTTGAAGTTGATTTATGACACATTTCTGTATCCCATACTTTAGTTGGAATCCTGTACCAAGGTGAAATTTCACCTATCTCTGCAGTTGATTGTAAAGGGAAACCCGAAGAAACCGAGTGTAGTATGCGTTAACATTTTTTTTTCCCTTGTTTTTCTCTGGTCTTGTACTCTCTCTTTAAAAGAATGCAATTTAGAAAACAATTAAAAGGTTTATTTAACACTTCAGAGATTTCAGTTGCCATTTTAAATAAAACATTTTACATATCATTAATACACACTAGCCCAGGGAAAAATAAAAGGTAATTTTTATTTAGAAAAACTAAAACATACATTTATGGACCAAATTCTTAACCAGCTTAGAAGCATGCAGAATCATACCCTCACACAGACGTCTGATACACATGTGAAATAGATGTTCAGATACAAGTCCTTTCTCCAAATGCACAATGCTCTACATTTAGGTTGCTAATAGGTAGAAATTGATTTTAAATGAGTGTCTTTATCTTTTGCATGAACAAGGAAAAACCACTTTCACATAAAGACTTGAGGAGGAGTTGGGAGAAAATGCCCTTACTGTATTTAGCCATTCCTGTTGTAAGATACTGAAAAATCTCCCACTAGGTGGGAGGGCAGTGCCAGAGGATATTTTTCTTTTCTCTTTTTTTTCCTTCCTGCACTACTAGGTAACATAGTAAATGTAACTGGAATATTTTTTAAAGTGGCAAGAATATGACCTGTGCTTGTGAAATCAAGGTTAAGAATTATATACTTACTTTTTATGGAGACAGAAATTTTAAGTCTTCGGGTCATTTCCTAAATATTTACCCCAGAATATTCATATGCTATTTAAATCGTCTTCTGTAATAGCAGGATTGTAGTTTTATCTTAATATCTGCCCTTTGGCATAAATATTAGTACGTAGCTCCTGTGTAGTTTTTATATAAGCTGTGTTCTCTGATATATGTGGGGAGAAGGAAAGGGAGGGGAAGTCTGCACTGCAGAAACCTGCGTTGTTACTGATTTTATCTAAAAGTGAATGATCCTGCTCCAGAGTGGCCAGGATGTGAAATGTTATTTGTCAGGTTGTTTATTCCAAGAAAAGTTAAAATTAATAAATGGTTGTCTGATGCAGACACCTAAGTCTTTGACACAGTGGTAAATAACATTTTAAAAACTTTTTTATCCTCATAGTTAACAACCATGTGTCATTGTGGCATCTTTTATTGAAAGGAACTTTATTTAAGTAGCATAAACTTGTTGGATGGGCTTCAATTAAATGATGATTTGTTAATGCAAATGTGTAGCGAATGACTGGTAGTACATCTGTCTCTTCATCCACAGGCCATTACTGTGCGGCGTTAGCACATGATTGTAAAAAACGAGGAATCATTATATGCAGGTAGTACATATTCAGTCAATTCTGACCTTATGTCTCCAGTGAAATAAAAAAGTATATAATGTAAATGATATTTAATCTGGATAACAAAAAAGCAGCTCTTTGACTCTCCATGACTCAAGCTGTTAGGTAAAGGGAGATGACTGCTGTTTGGGATTGATGGTTATTGGTGGCCCAGTGGGGCAAGGCTATCCTTTGAATTCTTTTGTCACTCCTCCTGTGCACTCCTTCAAGCCTGAATTATATTTTAAGTTTAATTTTCTTTTCCTGTCCTTTCTTTTTGAGCGTGGTTTGGGGGTAGTGGTGAGAAACTGACACTGATGACCACCAGTGTGAACATGTTAAGCAAGCAGTGACAATTAATACAACAACAACAAAAAAAAAATCGCACAATTAGCTTCAGCTCCATAAGTGTCTAATGAGCCATTTGTCAGTCTTTTGGTGAAATAAACTACTCGATCTTAATTCTCCACTCTTGCAGCAAATAAATAAAAGTTATGAAACACCCGGGCACCAATAAAATATAATTTATTTCATAGGGCATGACAGAGCTCTTTACATATCTAAAATGAACATGTTATTTACGAATGACTTGTGATACTCATATAAACCATGGATCTGTGTGCTAACTGCTTTCATTATACAGATATGCGTATTTTTCTTCTGATTGTTTAATCATTTAAACGTATCATTACTCCTAAAGGCATGTGAGTTAAAGTGACTCCTCCTGGTGTGATTAACTCTTGAGGCCAAAAAGAACCTCAGAAATGAGCTGTTCTGCAGCTGAAGACATTAAGAATTTACTGGAAAGGACAAAACAATAATTTTCATTTGGGAAACTCTCAGCTCTCTGCTGATTATCTTCCTGCCCTCATTTATTTTTAGGAACCCCAATCTCTCAAAAGTTTTCATCATCACTATGTATCAGTCAAACAACACAACATTGTAAGCTTCTTTCACTTGTTCTTTATACTACATTAAAAGTATAATCACCATACTATGAAAGGATTGAGAATTCACATTGAAAATGTGAAGTACCATTCAAGAAAAAGCCCAGATACTTTGAAAATAGTAATTAGTTGTTTTAAACAGACTATACAGAAACTGTTCTTCAGAATATATACATAATTACTTTAAAAAAAAAAAAAGAAAGAAAGAAGGAAAAGGTGCGGGCAGGAAGAGAGAGGAGGAAGAAGCTTTTTATTTTTATTTAGTTGTTCGCACTGGTTGTCCACCACCCCTCCCCAACCCACCCCCTCACTCAGGACTCAAACCCCAGAGGTATGTGACTTTCTCCTTCAGGGGCAGTTGAACTAATTGCTGCTCCACCAGGGCGCACAGACAGTGACTCTTAAGTGTGATTCTTGAACAAGCAACCCTGTCATCACCTTGGAGTTTGCTAGAAATGCAGGTTCTCCAGTCCCTACTGAATCAAAAACTGTGGAGGGCCCTGGGAATCTGTTTTAACAAGCCCTGCAAATGATTCTGATGTACATTTATGCATTTGAACCACTAATATATGCTGATAAAGTGAGGGAGGCATAAATAACATTGTAAGACATTTCTGAATCCCTGATGTGTATGTGGAGCACAAAGAAAGCAGACAGCTTTCAGCTATAGGTAATTGCCTGAGACTCATCTCATTTTCAACTCCTCATTTCAACTCCTCACCACTAGTTGTTTCCTCCTCTTTCTCTTTCTCTGTTTTAGTGTGTCTTTCTCTACCCATTTTGCAATGTAGTGATAGAATTTTCAGGCAAGTTCCAAGTTATTTAGCCTGCCAGTGTTCATTACTACTAACCAAATGTCTCCATCTACAATCTAGAGATCCTAGCATCTGAGGATTAGTATTGCTTCAACATTTCATTTTAAACTTATTTCAAAGCTCTTAATAGACAGTTCACTTAAAACGCAGAAAGCAAGTTTCTCTCAGTGCCAGCCTGGTGAGTCCATGAAGGGAGTACAGGCAGGTGCCTCTGAGGAATGGACACACCCCACAATGACCAATAAGGTCATTAGAACTTGGTGCTTTACACCCGAAACCTGAATGGTGAGCTGCTCTTACCAGTAGCTGTAAGTTGACACTACCGTGAAAGTGAGTCTAAAGCAAATTAAATCAAGGAAAAGACGACCAGGAAGACTTTCACTAAAGGTGAACAAGAACCAATGATAACCACAGGCGGTTTTGTTTAAGAAACAGTACTCTGTCTCTTGCTACGCAAAGCATGGTCTTTAAGCCAAAAAGAGCACTGCATCACCTAGCAGCTGGGTAGAAATACAGAGTCCTAGGTCCCACACCAGGAGAGCCTACAGACTCAGAAGTCAGATCTTCACAGGATGCTCGGGACTTCTGTGTGCACGTTAAACATAGAGAATCACGTCTATATTAGCAGGCAGAGGGTTGGGTCAAAGATTGATAGTGTAGACATGTAGTTAGTAATGTTACACATTTATAGGAAAGGGAGTTCTGCATGCCTGTGGACATTCTGAAGGTATTTTCAACAGAACTGTTGAGCAATTGTAAGAGGAATTATTTTGTTGACCAACTTACTTGATTTTCAAGTGAATCCAATATAGAAGTATAAAATTTGATTGATTAATGATTTTTAAATTTAAATTTTACTTGCCTCTTCCCCAGAGAAGTTAGAGTTCAAGCTGATTGTTTTTTAAAGGAAAGGTGCAGGGAGAAATAAAAGAAGGAAGAAGCACTTTATTTTCACTTAATTGTTCATCTTGGTTGTTCTACCCTCTATCCCCAGCCACAGGCCCTGGGATGCAAAGCTGGATCCCTGGGATATTTATGGAGCACGCCAGTTGGAGGCGGTGGACCAAACTGCTCTCCACCAGGGTGTGCCCCAAAGCTGAGATTACAAGTTTGAAAGGGGCTGTAGAACCAAGGGATGTATTTTATTCTGAAAAGTCAAAACAAAAAATAAAAATCTGAGCTTAGACTTTCTTAATTTGATTTTTTTAGTGTTTGGATTTTGACATTTTTAAAGCTCAGTGCTTCATTTAAGTAAATTTGTTAAAGTATATTTTCACAATTCTAGAAGAAAATTGAGGTTTATAATTTTAAGTAACTTGTCACAGTTTGGTATTTCATTTAGAGCTGAGAAAATTTTATTATAGCCAGTTTTTAATTATATTAAGAGAAAGCAAGATAGTTTAAGAAATGAACATTTAGTGTTATATGTGACTATTTGAGTCATGAGAAGAATTTTAGAAGGTCAGGTTATTTAGAATTAACCTAGCCTGCTTAGCTATGAAGTCATCACTGAACAAGGGATTTCAGGTCCTTGATCTTACATTGCCCTGGTCATTTGTCTTTGAAGTAGAAAAAGCAGGTATGACTTCAGCTCAGAGAAACTAACTAGCTCACCCAAGTATTCAAAGCTGTTACTTTGGAGAGCTAAATCTAAAACTGTTTATCTTTAGACTCCTGGGTCAAATAACTACCCTGTTTCAAAAGCATAAAATAGAGAAACAAATCCAGATTGTAAAACATGCATGTAAAAGCGTATTAGTTAAATTTTAATTTGTGGCTACATTATATTATCAACCTAACGCAAAAATTTGCATGCCGTTCTTTTGAAGAGAATACAAAGGCCATAGGCATAATTCAAGTGCGTATAGAAATTAGTGCATACTAATACATAAATATTAACTATGTTCTTTGTGCTTACATATATTAGCATGACAGAGGTAACAACATTTTTTGAAAGGATAAATTATTTAGTGGTGTTGAGACAATTACGTATTTGAAAAAGAATTAAGTTTTTACCCCAGTCCTTAAGTCCTTAAGAAATGACTTCCATAAAGATTGAAAGGTAAAAAGGAAAATTTCAAAAGTCTAGGAAAAATTAGTTGACTATTAAGTTTTTTGGGGTAGGGGTGGCCCTTTCTGTATGTGTTTTTGCAACAAAGTCACAAAGAAGATTGAGAGGTTTTACTAAAAAAAAAACATTAAATGATAGGAAAAAAAGACAATGAACTGAATTACAAGCTGAGAAAAATGCTTGTAACTATGCTACATAAGACTAATACCCTTAATATATTGAAATCTCTTATAAATGCATAGGAGATTTAACATCTACATAGAAAAGTGGGCAAAGGGTCTAGACATTTTGATGTGTGTGTGTATGTGCATATATACTAAAATGAAAAACTTAACTCACCAGTGGAAACTGTGCTAATTAAAGCAACAATTTCATGTCATTTTTACCTATTGAATTAGCAAAGATAAAGCCAAAATAAAACACTCTGTTGGGGAAGTTTTGTGGAAAGGATCAGTTTGGTTGTTTGTTTTAAAATTCATAAAATTGCACATGTGCATAGCCTTCCACTTCCATTATGGGAATTTATTCAAAGGAAATAATGACATAAGGAAATTTCATTCTAGAGATTCTATTTTGCAATTGTGTTTGAGAGTAGGAAGTTTTATAAATTCTGGTGACTAAAAATAGAGGAATAGTTCAATAGATAATAGTGCATCCAAACAATGGAATACTGTTCTGCCACTTTAAATTACTATTTGGAGATATTTGTTGGCGTAGATAATAGATTACAGTATGTATATTATGAACAAATTTTATTATAAAATTAATGTGATTATATTAGTATATGTATATAAATAGAATTGGAGAGACATAATCCAAGATTATTTCTGTACTATGAAATCAGGGTTATCTTTTTGCTTTTGTTTTTCTTATGCTTTTATTTTCTAGCTCTTCTGGGACAAATATGGATTAATTTTGTAATAAGGAATAATTAATTTTAATGGACAACCTTGACATCAGCTAATAGGTAGAAAAATGCATGAAACCAACTAATTTTAATATAATTTAACATTTCCCTTTAGTTCAGCACTTACTATGTGCTGGTCCTAACTCTAGAAATAGAGCTCAAGGAATGTATGTGTAGAACAAGTTAGTCCTGTAAACAAAAGGCATGTTAATCTGAAAGATTTGTGTGGTAATCGTAAAGCACTGCAGTGCCACCACCCCAGCCCCTGAGCCTTAGGGTGCTCCTCCGTCCCTCTCTGGTCCCACTGTTCTTTCAGCTCTCCTGGGAAGATGAGAGACTCGGAAGGCCAACTCTCTTCAGTCTCCAGGATTTATTAGCCTCCCCATTCTGTTTCCTAACAAGAAACAAGAGCTACTATTGTTAAAGTTACAGTACAGACTTAGCCTCCTTTTTGTCAGACATGCACTCTCCATCTGCTTCATCTAATTCAGGGATTTATGTAGTGGCCAGTGAAATCTTCTCTCACTCACAGGCCCTGGGTGTACCCATCCCCGCAACATGGCTGCATCCCAGCACCGTTGCCGACACTCCCTGCCTGCACTGCAGCTAGAATTACCTGGAGGAGGACTTGGTTCTTTGGGCGTCTCTGACTTTCAGTTGTCTGAGGGCCCCATTTGCCTCACCTGGCTGTTCATGCCACAGAGACTTCGTTCTTCATTGTGAATTTTTCAAATGCAGTTTGCAGGGGAGAACAGGATAGCTAGCTGATCCCTTCATGTTCAGACCCATTCCCAAGATGAGATAGAAGCATGGGATTTGTTCTGCCTCCCTCCCCCACTTTGCCATTCCCACCTCTTCCATCTGGGAGCTTTGAGCTGCCTTGAGGATGTTTAAGCACAGAGTGAGAACTGTTTACCACCTCGCTCCTTCTAAGAAAATCTCTCGCAAATTTGCTACCTTTAGCAACTATTTTGAAGTTTTATCATTTAAATATTAAATAAACAGTGTTATACTTTCACATTAACATTCCCTCTATTTTAAATATAAAGTTTGTATTTTTTAATGGATCTTTTTAGTCTTCTGCAAGTTCTTGATTATTTTCTTTTGCATCAGTTTTAGAACCCGACCAACATCTTTCCTTTTTTTACCTACAACGATCTCTTCTGTAATTAAAAAGGCTGTCTCTTCAATTTTTCTTGTATAAATTCACTGCCACTGCCATTCAAAATGTGACACGTGGTAGCTTTTTTGCTAAACGGTATATACATGTGTGTGTACACATACGCTTTTTAGTGCCATATTTGCGGGGTTCTGTATATCAGCGTCAAGAGATCAATTCTTTGGAATCAGTGGCCATGGAAATAGATGGGGCAGCAGAGATGGCCAGTCATTGCTGGTCACATTCTTCTCTCAAGTAGCTTTTTCTGACACACAAGTCACTAAGTGGTTTTTCAGAGAAAGCTTAGTTTGATGGGTCGTCACATAAGCTATTTGACATTTGTCCCCAGTTAGACCGGATGCCACATGAAAAATTTACTCAGGCAAGAGGCTCCTAGGAATAAACAGTTCTCTAGTGCTGCTCACAGGGGACTCGGCAAGGTGAGCAGAACTTCCACTTGTCACGGATGCACTGTTCTGACAAACATAAGTAGATGCTAATGGCTAAATCGTGACAGAATAAAGTCCCACAACCATATGGCTAATTGCCACAACAATATCTTCAGTGTTATTAATCAAGTTTTCATAGTGTGCCATGATAATTGGAATAATTAGAAACAGCATAGGCATTGCTTGTCTCCACCTCGCACTTTGCAGACAGGGATCTCAGATAACCACAGGTGCACTTTCAGTGCTGTCTTTTCCTCAGAAATACTTTGGTTAATCGGTGAATGAACTGCTCGCCATCGGTGTGTTTTGCGTGCATCTCTGCAGTGGCACAAATATTTACACCCCTGTGTATCTGTTCAAATAGGGAGTATTCCTTTAGAACGGGAAGAGAAATCTGCCCACTTTGGATCTTCGAGTTTGAAAGATGACTTCATTGTACACCAATTTGGATGATGGACATTCATTTTTTGGTCATATATTTCCCGTTTTAGCTAATTTAGTTAAGAAAATGAGAAATTAGAAAGCAATTGAATAAATTGCAAGATGTTAAGTATTTGCATAATTTGTTTCAGGCAAATACTATGTAGTAGTGCTCCCAAAATTAATTATTTTGAGCATGTCTTTCAATTATGGATGAAGTAAATATTACCATCTTTAATACCACAATTGAAACTTATATTTTCATGCTGCTGATAGTGAAATATACTCACTCTAGTCATTTGTAAGCCAATATACATTTCTTCATCTCAGCAGCAAAATGAGAATTCACGGTGTTTGGCAGTGTCCTCTGATTAAGAGCGCCTCTCAGCGCTCTGCTTTGTGAGTAGGTGACTGGACAGGAAAGACAGAAGATTGATGAGAAGCATCACCTTGGTGGCACCGAGGCATTTAGGCAAACAGATGAAGGGAAATGGCTGCTGTAGGTGTCTGTTGTTCTGTAGCTTCCTTAACTATTTCTGAATATGAAACTGGCCATGATTTTGAGTTCTATGCCATCTCGGTGTTTTGTTTTGTTTTTTTGACCTCTTCTCTCCCATAGTATATCCAAGTCATGTTACATTTTTCTTAAAAAAAACGAGTCTTCTCTGTTTCTCTCTTCCTTTGCCTCTGTGGATTTTGTGAGAGGCACTGGGTAGAGACTATATTGGAAAAATTAGAAGCTGAAAAGTAAGGAAAGGTAGTTTTTTTTTTTCTTTCAGTCAACTGATTATGATGTATTTATTCACTTTGTGGATAAAATGATTTTGATTATTTACTTATTTCTTTTATCTTTTTAATATACATTAAGTAGTGACTGGACAGGGCAAAAGAATCTATTTTGGTACTCAGAATAGTGTAGAGGAACATTTGGTACCGAAAAATTATATAGGATACAAAAAATAACCATTTCTTGCAGATCAGTTGGACCAAATTTGGTGTACCTACCCCAGGCCAAGAACAGTTTCCAAGAAGAATGTTCTGTCCTATTTATCTTAGACTAATTGGGGTTTGCCTTTAGAGTAGTGGTTCTTAAAGTTTGGTTTCTTGACTGGTAACATCAATATTCCCTCGGAACTGATCAGAGAGGAGTGTCTTCGGCTCCGCCTCACGCAGGTTGACTCAGAATCCCTGACTCAGAAGCACACCTATGCGTGTTATTTAAAACCACCAGACAGTTCTTGCACATGCTCTCTTTGAGAGTCATGCCCTCTTTGAGAGTCATGCCCCCTTAGAGCAAGGGATGCCGTCAGCTCCCTTCTGAATAACGCTGGCGAGACATGCTCAGATGTACTAGTCTAGTTCGTTTAGAAAGGATCAAGGCCAAATTAGTTTCTTGGTAGACATTCACCCTCTCTATACTGTAAAATTCTAATAACTAAATATACCCTTCTGCAAAGTTTTGATATGCATTGTATCATACCTCATTTGGAATGAACCTCAACTATACAGTACTGTTTACCACCTAATAACCAGTCATTCTTTCTTCTTTACTAAAATAAACCCGATTTGCAGTTTGTGGGATGATTTTTCCTCTTCTTAGAATGATGCCATGGCCAGTTCCTGGTATGCTGTACGACACAGTTCTGACCAATTGTATTTCATGTCCGGTCGACTGCTAGGGTCTTGCTCTTGCCACTTTTTCTTTCTTGCCACATGATGGTTGTCAATGCCGTAGCCATCTTGCATCTCTGAGTGAATGCCAGAGAATCGCAGAGATGTCAGCCTTAGTATCTATAAGTTGCAGAACCAAAGCCAGCAGCCACACACTTAGGACTGCTGGTTACAAGAAACAAAAAAACCCACTTAAAAAAAAAACCTTCATATTTAAGGCACTGATGAGTTTTTTCTTACTTTCAATAAATGCAGTCCTAAGTGATCAAGTGATAGAATGCAGTTGTTTTCAACAATGGAGAAACTTGTAGCCTTACTGTTTCCAAATGTTTTCTTCCAGTTTCTAGATCTTATTTTCTGCCCATCAAAAACATCAATACAAAGCACTTGCCATGGTAGATAAGTTCACATGCTTTAGGCTTCAGACGCCCCTCTCCATGTCTTACTGGCTGTCTTTGGCAAGTTATGTAACTTCTGTGCCATATTTTCCTGAAATGTAAAATAATACTTCATTTGACTATTAAAGAGACAAAATACGTTAGTGTATATAAACCATTAGTCCCCTGCTTGGCACTCTAGAAAGTGAAAAATGGTCGCTGTTTGCTGTTGACACTCAGTGAAGATGAAAGTGATCTATATCTGTAAAAATTATAATGTTTAGCAGCATGAACCTTACTTTGTGGCAGGACTTACTCAGGCATTTTATTAGTAGCTTATAAAACTTTTTGAGGAGTTCGCTGTACCAAAAATAAGACTGCTAGTAAGTATGAATATGCATTTGTTTCTTCTGTCTAGACAACACCGCAAATCTTTGTCTTTGGGGAAAATCATCACTTAAATTCTTCAACATAATTGCTGAAATCCATCCTGTATAATTTGATATTCTTTAAATTCTAACTGGGTTCTGTAGTAACTTCTTAGAGCCCAGGTTATTGTTTGGATTCTTTGCTTCAGCAAGAAGGACCTACGCCCATTTATTTTGCATTCTGCAACATTTAAAACAAATAGGCAAATGGGCGTGAATAACACTCTGTCCTGACAAAGAAGTAGAGCAGTCGTCACCGTGAGTGTTTTTCCGTATTCCTGTCTGGGAGTTGTCTCTTCCGTGTGGTGTGCTTTCACTGCAACTTAACAGTCATGCATAGCGCCGCTGCCCTGAGCACTGACAGATAGAAGCACTGAGTGGGTCAGGGTAAAACTTTGCCACAATTATGGAAATAGCAATTTATAGGGTATCACCTAAAGAATAGACATAATTTTTTACCCTGGTGTCTCTGGTAACATCAGTACTTCTAAGTATCTGCTATGTTTGAGTTTTAACCTTTCGTTCTTTGACAGAAAAAATTTCCTAAGGGTCCCATGTCAGATAAGGTTATAACTTGTCAAGATATGTTTAGTAATGCTGTCCATTAAAATAATCAACCAAATTAATATTTATCATTTTTAATTCTTATAACAGATTATTGCTTTCTTTATATTTTTTTGAATATGCATTCTCAAACTTTAAGACAGACTAAATTTAAGTCTCTATATCTTATTTTGATTAAAGGGGTATAAGGATAATTGATTTTATAAGGTTTTAATATTATGTGTAAACTGACTGGCTTATCTGTGCTTTATCAGTAAGTTTTTTCCTCTACAGTTGAATGCACTGTTTGCTTCAAATACACAAAGTCGGATCACTTTGAAAGGAATTAAAAACTTATCAGTTCCACTTGGTCATTTTAATATCAGGCTCAGAAGAGCTTGAGATATTCAAAGGAAAAATAGGAAATTTCTCGTTCTGAATCCTTTCAGTGCAATTTTGTAGAAATATTAAAATCATTTATATAGAGATTTACATCAGAAGCTAACTTACTAAGGTCTCACTGTTGAGGTTTAGCTCGATCTTGAAGTAAAAGATCAAAACCTACAGCCCTTAGAAAGGTATCATTTCTTTTTTTGATGAGACGAATACGAAGAATTAGCCTTTCTTTAAAAGCACCTATTAAGAAACCGGAAGACTTCATAACTGTATGTTCCTGTAGTTCCGGATTAGGGTCCTGACCCTGACATCTTCACAGCTCTGTGACTTTGGGTAAGTCACTTAACCATCTTGAGCTACAGCTGCTTTATCTGTGAAATGAAGACATAATAATTATCTGCCAGAATTAATATAAGCATAAAAGAAAATGAGTTCTACAAAGTATGCAAAGCCAACTGTCTTTAATAAATGTTAGTTTCCTTAGGAATCACCAAAATCTGTATGGCCTCCAAGAATTAGCATCAATTTTAATTCCTAAAGCCAAGTCAGGTAAGTTTGTGGAAGGTCCGTTCTAATTTCCAGGTAGCCCATAAAGTTGGCATTCTTTAGGAAGTGGGTGGCATCTGCCTCTCCTCTCCAGTTACTCCTCAGCCTCCTCACCCTGAGTTACCTACTCTCATGGTCACATCTGGAAATCCTTTGATCTCAAGTGATTGGATCGCTTCAAAAACTTCCAGCTCAGACAACTACTGCTTGACCTGTCTACTCCGTCTTATTTGCTAAGTCCAGCCTAACTTCCAGTACATTTACCCCCCTGCTTTGTTATTGTCACTGAGTCCACACCTGTCCTCAGTCGCCTACTTGGGCTCTGCACCCTCTTTTTAATTATTCTCAACACTCCATCTCTCTGTTGTTTGACTAGAAAGACTCGAACATTCAGCACTTCTCTCCAAGCTCCCTCCCGCACCAGACCCTTGTTCTTATTTCACGGAGAGCAAGGAAGGGAACTTGCTCACATTCCCATTAGCAGATTTTTCAGTCTCCTTGATCTCTCCCTGTTTCCCAAAAAGACTAATTCTTCCCCTTCCCTTTCAGCACTGAGTCCTGCTGTCTTCTACACAAAGAACCTGTTCCTCCAGTTACATCCATTTGTTCCTAGATTATTAATTTTCCTTCTTTTATATTATTGTTAGCATTTTAATGTGCTATAATCTCTCTCATGTGAAGGAATAAGAGAACACCTCGCCTTGAACGTAGATTCCACTCCTGCTAGTTCCTATTTCTCGGTACTTATTAGAGCAGAACTTAAGGGGCAGAGAGGCGTACAATTTCATCTCTTCAATTTCTCCTCGTTGTGGGGCTGTCAGCCCCACTCCCACATTCTACCTAACTACATTTATTTTCATGTTCAGTGTCGTCATCCATTTCTTTACTCAGCCTCTCATCTTTGAAACCATTTAATTCTGTCTCCTTATTTAATTTTTTTTTTTTTTTACTGGATTTCCAGATTATCCTATTCTGGGTTTTTCTCTTATTTCCATTAGCTGTTTCTTCTCATTCTCCTTTAACTCATTTTCCTTTTCTTAACTGCTTAATGTGGGCATGGCCCAGTCATTTCTCTTATCTTCTCACGTGATCTTACAAGCTTGATGACTTTAAATATATTTATAAATTCATGATGCCTAAAGGTGTATCTCTAAGCCTTTTATTCTCTTAAGAGTGTTAAAATCACTTGTCCAACCATCTAATCACCATTTGGAAATCCAGAGTAACTTAACATGTCCATAGATGCATTCTTGATTTTCCCCTAAAAAATCCTCTACTTTCCATCCTCTCCTGTTAAAAAATGTTAAATGACGCCAACGTACACCCACTTACTCATCTAAACCCTTAGAATCATCTGATTCCTTTATATCCCTCCAACAACAAATCACAAATGATCTGTCTTCCAAAGAGACTCAGAATCTCCCCACTTGTTTTCTACGTCACCAGGCCATCTTATCCCAGTCAGACTGCTGTCATCTCTCACCCAGACCATTGGACTCCCTGTTTTCATTCTAACCTTTCTATAGTTCCTTCTCCATACAGTGGTATGACACATTTTAAATAGAATTAAAACCGTTTCCTACTCAAGAAACAGCTTCCTACCCAAGAGCATCCCATCCGTCTTAGTCACTTGGAATGCTGTAACATAATACCACAGGTTGGGTGGCTTATAAACCACAGATACTTATTTCTCACAGTTCTGGAAGCTGGGAAGTCCAAGTTCAAGGCATTGGCAGTTTGGGTATTTGACGTCCTGCTGTTTGGTTCATGGAATGGGCAAGGGAGCTGTGAGGTCTCCTTAATGAGAACACAAAGGCAGAACCAATCACCCCCAAAGGCCTCATTTCCAATACTGTCACCTTGGGTGTTAAGGTTCAACATACGAATTTTGTGGGGAGATGAGCATTCAGTCTAGACCACTTAGAACAGTAGCCTAAGTCCTTCCTTGCCACCATCTACATGACCCTATGTGACCCCATCTCTCTTCGCTGCTTCTTTTGAATCTCTTCTTCTAAACCCCTGCCTAGTCACACTGCTCTCCTTGCTACTCCTCAAACAAGTCCAGTTTGTTCGTACCATGGAGCTTAGCAGTTGTTTCCTTCTTTACTATTTTCATGCCCATGCTCACCCAAAGATGATCCCATAACTATTCCCTCGTTTCATTTGTGGCTCATTATCCCCCTGCCTGCTTTATTTTTTTTCGTAGTCTTACTTAGGATATATTATATACTTGTTGACTGACATTCTGGCTTCCCACCGAAATACAAACTCAAAAGATGGCGGGAACTTTATCTCGTTCAATGCTCTGTCCCAGCACCTAATAGGACCTGGCATATATAATGATAAATATCTGAATGAATAGATTACAATTTACCTTTTAAAAAATGTTCTCTCCTGCAGAGTAATGAAGTATTTAATGAGCATCTGTAGTGTGAAGGAGAGTGTAATAAGGGAAGAACATTAGACAGGTAGGGCAAGCGTTGGACCAGTGTGTGTTTTCGCAGAGGCCGTGGAAGAACAGAGTAGTCATATATTGGGTATTATCAATAGAGAAAAATGTTTTAGCAAGAGTTAAAGAACTAGTGAATAGAGAGCAAATGGAAGTTAAGAGGGAATTGGCACTTTGGATCCATCAGTGATTAGATGAACTGGAACTGGAAGTTGGAAGACTAGTAATGAGATGTGGGTGTGGTAGGAAGAGACCATGCCAATCCAGTTAGGAGACTATAAACTATCCTCAAGGATCTTGACTCCACTGAAGGGATCTTAAGCTGGGAAGTGGGGAGTGCCTGGGTCAGATTTTAATGGTAGGAGCACATTCAGGTTGTGGACTAGAGAGGGGGCTGAAGAGAGACCTGACTACAGACAGAAGAGCAATACAGAAAAATGGGCCAGAGCTGCTTGATTTCTGCTACCGTGAAAATGGGGAGAAAGTGAGTCTTCGGATAGTGTAGGAAGGTATTTACTGGGTGGTGGAGAAGGGTGTCAGTTGACATGAGGAGACAGAGCAGCTGAATAATATTCCAGTTTCCTTGGATGACTGAGATGAATGCAGCAGGAGCAAAGGTTTTGGTGTTTTATTTTGTTTTTTAGTGGGTGGGGAAATAAGTTCACTCTTAGTCATGTTGAGTATCAGGTG